>CM070617.1:68845062-69042291 GCA_036346255.1 Ampelocalamus luodianensis
ATTATTTTTGGTTGGTATTCCAGAAATACTCTTTGATGTATAGTCGGCCGGGTTGAAGATCAATGAGACTACTGAAAGATGTGAGCCAATTGATGATACAACCACCCCTACGACCACACAGAGTATCAGCCTTCCTGAGGTTGGTAACCAAACATAAACAATATTTAGACGAAATAAGTTTTCGTCGCCTAATTATCTTTGATGATGTATTTAGGCGGTCGTCGTGTCTTCCAACGAGATTGCTGAGAACCCTCCAGTTGCTGATGAAACCGCTATTTTGGAGGTCGACGAGTCTACACCTACTGATCCGGGAGTCAGGGATCTTATCCTTGACCAACTGGTCGCAGATATTGCTTCTGATTTCCGATCAGTGGATGTGTAGGAAGTAATTTCCCCTACTGGTTTGAAACCAGTGAAATCAATTGAAAAGAAGAGGAAGGCCAGCGCAACGGATTTTAATTCGATGCGTTACAAGCTTAAACTCAAAAAATCAACAAGGTAAGTTTAAAATGAAGGGATCGTATTTATACATACCCTGGATATATTTTGAGTATTGAGATCCTGATCTTCCATATCTCTTTTTTCTTATAGATCTTCTGGTGTTGCGGTCGTTTCCGACCAGAACACCCCTCAGGAAAAAGATCCCGGGGAAGAGGTGGTCGTGGAGGCTGCAGAGCGGAATGTCCCTCCGGAAGAGGCTGGAGTGGACAACGTGGCTACAGAAGCCCCCGAGCAGGCTCCAACTGCAAAGACTACTCAGGATCCTTTAGTGATCCTGACGCCATCTCCGGAGGTAGTCATCCCTAGAGATTCCCAACAGGTTCCACCTCCTACTGAAAATGCTCCTCAGGCTAACAAGTTCCCTTTTTCTCCCCGATTTATCGATGGCATGGAATTTGACGAAGCCTGGGGGAAGATATCGGACCGTCAAATTCAGATGGATCCAGATTTGATTTTTACCGATTATAATGATGTGGTAATTAAGGTAAGTGTTCTAAGACCATTGTTAAAGATCTTTCTTGAAGCTTCTGTGAAAACTTACAAGAAATTTGCTTTGATAGCATCTGGTCAAGAACTATGCTGTGGTCGGAGGACTGACCCAGCGAATAAAGGCCTTGGAGCAAAAATATTCCGAATTGAGAAGTAAGAACTTTTCTCTTTTTGTTTGTCTTCCTGTGTTTTATCAATCCATCCTTCTCCTTAACTTAATTCTTTCCATCATGTTTGACAGATTTAGAAAAAATTAAAGAAGAGGTCGTTGCTAAGGAAGCCATAATAATAAAACTTAAAGAAGAAAACCAAAATAAAGACCGGTCAATCGAGCATGCAATGACCAGGCAAAAAGAAGTTTTCGACTCCTATGAGCAGAAAATCAAAGGTAACTGGTCGTAGACTTAACCAGTACTCCCCTATTCTAAAAGAGTGTGTTAACTTCTTTTTTCTATCTACCCGTGCAGAAAAAACCGAAGCACTTGAACGAGCAGAGAAGACTCTCGAGTTTGAGCGTGGCCAAAAGGCAGCCCTTGTATAGAGCCTTGATGAAAAAATCTTGGCTTTTAACAAGATGATCTTTGATATGGGATCAGGATCAAGTTTGCCTGTCTTAGGAGATTCAACCGAGAAAATGTATTATCTTGGTCAACTCCTGGAAGATCTCAAAAGCCTACTCAAAACTATGAGGGAAAACCATACCCAAACAATGAAGGAAGCTATTGCGAACAGAGTGAGTGTTGCCTTAGCAAAACTGAAGGCTTCCGACCCCTCTATCAGTCTTAAGGCTGTTGAAGAAGACTTCGACTGCTCTGAAGACGAAGCAACAAGACTTCTCGAGGAGGTAAAGACTCTCGGAGAGAAAGTTGCAGATGAAATGGAGGTCGGATCTCCATCGCATAGCGACCAGTCGGGTGGTTCCAACAAATAGATAGATGTAATGTTAGACCATATAAATAAGACTTACCTTTTATCATCAATGAAGTTATTGTTTTGTTTTATCAATGTCATTTAATACTCTTATATATCCTAGCCCCCGACTGCTTATTATAGTAGAAAAACATTACTAAATAAGCAGTAGACCAAGAAAACGAGTAAAAACTATGGTAAAATTGTTGATAATGTTTATTGCAACGACCAAGTGAATACCAATGAATCATGTGGTCGGAACCAACTGATCATTTCGACCAGTCTTGATCGTATCCATTATCGGATCAATGTGAAATACCATAATTAGTCCAAAGATTAAACAAAAGCATCTTTGATGATAAGAAGATATGTACGAAGAACATATGCAAAAAAGAAAATGAACACTATACTTGTTCATACAAATGATTCTAATCTGGTCGTAATGAACCCCAAGAATGGAAAGATTCATAAAATATTTCGTGAAACATGCCCATGCTCAAGTCCGACTGGTAGCGAGGATCGTAGGAAAAGATCCGCCGCTAGGAAGCTCCTTCCAGTGGGCAGGACCACGTGCAGAGAGGAGAGACTTCGACTAGGAGGTTTTCTGTGTCCCGACCAGTAGCCAAACTTTAAGTAGAACAGAATGCTTGAAATAAAATATTAATCTTTGTTGTTGTGATATAGGGTCAATCATGTATATTGCATGAGTTGTACTCCATATACTCAAATGACTCTTAAGAAAGAGGGAGTGGTCGTGCGTGTATATCATTGAAGCAATGACTACGATAAAGACCATATGGTATTTGACTTGAAGCCAAAAAATCGATGAGAATTGGAGATTCCCTTAACAGGAATATCGGAGAGAATGAGTGTCTTCTCCGACCAACTATTATCAATAAAGGTATATGACCAAGATTAATGAATACTAATGATAAACAAGTATAGCTTATTGAAAAGGAAAATGCATCTTTATTGAAATATGGAAGAAAATAATAATTACAAGGAATTATACAAAGAACTTACGCAATTGGTTAATATTCCAAGAATTAGACAAAACTTGCCCATCCGACATAGCTAACCGTACCGATCCTGGTCGGGTTACTTCGACCACAGTGTATGGACCTTCCCATTTAGGTGAAAGTTTATTGCGATTTTCTTGGTTCTGAATTTTTCTGAGAACCAGATCACCTACAGCTAGGCTGCGAGGTTGCACCTTACGACTGTGATACCGACGCATGGCTTGTTGGTAGATTGCTGATCGTATCAAGGCTTGATTTCGTCGTTCTTCAAGGAAATTGATGTCATCAAGTCGTCGTTCAGACTGATCACCTTCAGAAAAGCAATCAGTTCGAGCCGAACCAATTTTTAGTTCTGGAGGAAGCATAGCCTCAGCCCTGTAAACTAAAAAGAATGGTGTTTCTCTGGTCGCACGACTAGTTGTTGTATGAACGGCCCATAATACAGAGGGAAGTTCTTGAACCCAAGTTACTGACCGTGTAATTAACCGGTCGAAAACTCGTCGTTTGATTCCTTGCATTATGATACCATTGGCTCGCTCAACTGCCCCATTGCTCTGTGGATGAGCGACAGAAGCGTAATGTATCTTGATACCCAAATCATCACAGAATTCCTAGAAATTACTGCTTGAAAACTGAGTACCATTATCCGTGATTATACGATTGGGAACACCAAATCGTGTGATCACATTTTTTGTAAGAAATTTCTTTGCGGCCTCAGTTGTGATTTTCACAACTGGCTCTGCTTCAATCCATTTAGTAAATGTGTCAATCATGACAAAAAGGAATTCGAAACCCCCGGGTGCTCTTGGGAATGGTCCCAGAATGTCTAGTCCCGAGGTTGCAAAAGGCCAAGAAAGAGGGATTGTTTGCGGAGCTTGGGACGGCTGATGTACTTGTTGGCTATGAAACTGACATTGTACGCACTTCGTCACCAGCTCTTTTGCATCATGAAGGGCAGTTGGCCAATAGTATCTTTGCCTAAAGGCTTTACCGACCAGCGTTCTGTAGGAATGATGAGCTCCACAGACTCCTTCATGAATTTTGGTTAGCAATTTAATGCCATCCGATTGAGATATGCATATCATCAACACTCCATGAGATCCCCGCTTATACAAGGTACGCTCGATTAGAGTGTATGATTTAGCTTTTCGTGTTATACGATCAGCCTCTACATCATCTTCTCGAATTATGTCATGTCAAGATAATTGTAGATCGATGTCATCCAATCTCTACCGTGATCGTGATAAACGCCAATCGCCAATGACCGTGGAGCATCCATGTTGGCGTGGATCGAGGTGTGCAACCTCCTTGCGAACATCTATGTCCTCGGAAGGCTCGACTACCGAGGGTGAATCGAAGTTTCTCGAGAAAAACTCAGACGGACGGATGTCCTCAAGAGGCTATCCGCCAACCGTCCGCAGAAAGTTTTCCTTTCTAGGAATATGTTGATCCAAAACCGAAGAAATGCTTTTCAAGTTTCCGTACTTCCGCAGATATGATGACATCTTGGTACTAGAGCATTGATACACTTTCCTACTTGATTCGCTACTAGTTGAGAATCGCTTTCACTAGCAATCTGCGAATCCCGAGCTAACGAAGTCGCTCAAGTCCTCGCTAGCAAACCTTTGTATTCTGTCGCATTATTTGTAGCAGGAAAGTTTAACTGAATGGCGTATTTAAGTTGTTCGCCAGTAGGGGAAATCAAAACGACCCCAGCCCCCGAGCCTTGAAGCATCAAGGAACCATCAAAGTACATTGTCCACTGGTCGTGAAGTTCGTACTCGGGCTCTTGGGAGGGTTCAGGGTTTGTCCATTCCGCAATGAATTCTGCTATTGCCTGATACTTAATCGCTGTTCGAGGGACAAAATGGAGGTCAAACGCCCCAAGCTCAACCACCCACTTTGCTATTCGTCCTGATGACTTCCTGTTACCTAGGACTTGACCAAGGGGATATCCAGCAGGTACGACCACTTTATGGGCCCAAAATAATGTCTAAGTTTCCTTGAAGTCATAAGGAGACCATAGAGCAATTCAGATTCGTGGATATCGTTCTTTTGGTCCATGCAAGACCGCACGTAATATATTGGTCGTTGGATACGATCACGTTCTACCACCAATACACCGCTAATCGCTTGTGGCGTTAAAATGACGTAAATTAGCAACGCTCTCCCAATCTTGGAGAAACTAAGACCGAGGATTCGCAAGATACCGCTTAAGCTCCTTAAAAGCGCCGCTTGCCTCTTTAGTCCATTCAAACTTCCATGTTTCCGAGAAGCTTGAAGAATGGGAGTCCTTTTCACCTAACCGTGCTATGAAACGATTTAACGCCGCCATACACCGCTAGCTTCGACTTCCTTTTCGTGGTCGGGAACGATTCGATCGATAGCGGTGATTTTCACTGGATTTGCTTCAATGCCTCTAGCAGAAACTAGAAACCCGAGCAGTTTTCCAGATGAAACTCCGAACGCACACTTCTCCGGATTTAACTTAAGGTTATGACGTCTTAAATTATTGAAAGTCTCTTGTAGGTCCGAATGTGGTCACCAACGTTGATACTTTTTACGACCAAGTCATCAACGTAGGCTTCAAGATTCCGACCTATCTGCGTACTAAAAGTTTTTTGCATCAACCTTTGGAACGTTGCACCAAAGATTTTGAGGCCAAATGGCATCTTGACATAACAAAGAGGTACCAAATGGAGTGATGAAGGAAGTTTTCTTCATCTTCTTTACTCATATTAACTGGTGGTATCCCAGTATGCATCTAAAAACTTAATAATTCACACCTGCAGGTAGAGTCTACAAGTTGATCAATGCGAGGAAGGGGAAATCATCCTTTGGACAAGATTTATTTAAATCAGAAAGTCAATACACATTCGCCGCTTCCATTGGCCTTTTAACCATTACAGATTGGCAAGCCACTCGTGGTGGTCGACTCACGGATGAACCCACTTGGAGTAGCTTGTCAATCTCCGATCGATTGTCGCTTTCCGATCAGTGCAAAACGCCTTAGCTTCGCTGACCGCCTTTATCAGCCGCAATGCTAGCCTATGCTCAATCACCTGGGACTCGGGCATGTCGGATGCCCGCCAGCGAATACATCCCTGTTTGCTCGGAGGAAGGAGACGAGTGATTCTTCATATTTGGGGTTGAGTCCTTCCCGACTGAATCTTGGCACTCTCAAGCGCCGCCGAGTGGTACCTCTTTATCCGGTCGGAAGGCTTTGGTGCCATCTTTGGTCCGAGTGTTTGACCGCATGGTAGCAGTGTTAGTTCCTCTGGTCGGAAGTTCATCGACCAGTTCTAAGCATTTCCGATCACATGCATAGGTGATTTTCTGATCACCTCGGACCGTGATGACACCCTTTGGTCCCGGCATTTTCAAACTCGTAACCGAATGCGAGCTACCAGAATTTTGCTAAGGCCGACGCACCAAGGATTGCATTATATGAGTTTCAAAATTTACTACATCGAAAGAAACTTTTTCGCTCGTGGTTGTCGGGTTTTCCGAACGTAACGAGAGGGATAATCGCTCTATTGGCTTGGCGGTAGATCCAGGAACTATACCATGGAAGGCATATTTCACAGGCTTTACCTTAGAATTTGGAATCTGCATGTCTTCCAATGCACTTGCAAATAGAATATTTAAGGAACTACCCCCATCTATCAAAACCCGATTAACCTTGCAGTTATTAATAGTAGGCTCAATGACAATTGAAAACCTACCTGGTCGAGTTGAAGGAATTGGGCAATCTTCTTTGCTGAAGGAGATTATTGTCTCCGACCACCTTGGAGGTTTGGTAGCGATCGGAGTTTCGGCAAGGTTGACTTCTCGCTCCATGGCCTTCAGGTGACGTCTGGATTCGTACGAAGAAGATCCCCCGAAAATTACATCAACTGTATGCTGAGGTTCTTGATACTCCATCTCCTCGTCACCATCTTTGTCCTTTCTGGAGCTTGTTTCTCCAATTTCTTGAATTGAAGGGAGTGGACCTTTACGTGCATAATAATCATCCAGTTTCTTCTGCCAAGCGCGATAGTTGCGTAAATCGTGTCCTGCTTGTTTATGGAGAGTACACCATTTTTTATTTTTCTTATACTCATTGGTCGGAGCTTTTGCTTTGCCATGACCAGAGTAATCTTTTCTTCCTCTGGGAAATTTTTCAGGAACAGCCAGAGCTTCCTTATCGTTAGTTCTGCCGTGTTTCTTCTTCTTGAGAGCTTTCTCCTGTTTCTTTTCTGACTTATCCAGGCCAGGTTGGGGAATTTTATCTTTTCGATCAATGGCTTCGTTCCACTCGACCGCTTCGCTAGCCGTTGCGTATTTGTCAGCCATGTCAAAAAGTTCGATGGTTGTTCGTGGGGGATGAATAGCTAGATCCTCCGAAAACCTTCGATTTCTCAATCCCGCTTTAAAGTCCTGGATAACAGAAGATTCTGCAACCTCTGGAATTGAGTTGCGAACTTGGCTAAATCTTTTGATGTATTGTCGAAGAGTTTCATCAGATTTTTGCCGTGTTCTGTGGAGATCGTCCTCCTTCCGTATGCATCGACGCACTTCTAAAGTTTGCAATTAGAAGATCGCAAAGTTGCTCCCAAGTATACACAGATCCGACAGGTAAATTAAGCAACCATGATTGGGCTGATCCTTCTAGTACGTAGGAAGATAATTAGCCATTACATTTTCGTCGCTGCCAGCGGCTCTAATAGCGGTGGTATATATCTGGAGAAATTCTAAAGGATTTTGGGTCCCATTGAATTTATCCAGGTTGGCCGGTCGGAACCTATTTGGCCAACGCACAGCTTGGAGCCCTACAGAGAAAGCTCGACAACCTGTGATCATCTCACAGCGCCTTCTTTGAAAAGGTGTTGGATTATAATCAGTTGGGGACCGATTCCTGGGACCAAACCGCTGGTTTTCTGGTATCCCGATTCGGTCGTGGACGTTTCGAGAACGCCTTTGGCCGCTTGCCTGGTTAAGATGATATCGAAGATCATCAGATCCAAGCGTTTGCTCTTCTCGACGGAGTGAGGGTGAGGATTCCTGGAACAGTCTTCTCCCCTCATGACCTGCTGGTCGGAAACGTCGGAGTGGTCCTTGTGTTAGTTGGCCTTCAACACGACCACGCTGGCCTCTGCTTCGGGAAGAATGCTGAGAAGAAGTCATGGTCTGACTCCGTGGGTGCCTTCGTTCCCGATATGCTTCTGTGCGCTGCATGGTCTGTTGGATAATCTCCGACACTTGACCTACAAGTTGTGCAAAACCTGGAGTCTCTGCCAAAGCAGGGTCAGAAGTATTTAACATATTTCTAACTCGTTGCAGGTTCTGTATTGTTACCGAAGGTCTTACGAGGTTTCGCGTAAAAGGTGTTTGATGGCTCAATCCCGATCTCCTGGCCGGTCTTGCCGGTCTCCGTGATCGCTAAGACAAGATCAGCGACTAATTAACGATGGACGCCCACCGCTTCATACTCGCATTTGGTGCCCGACCGCCGTATCATCTCCATCATTATGTGGTGGCGAGGCAATGTGTGGAGGACCGCACACCGCATTTTGATTTGAATCTCGATCGCATTGACCTCGTGTTTCCAACGGCTATCCTCGATGAGCTTCCATCGTAATCGATGGAGAGCCTTTCAGAGTTTTCACCAAAAGTTTCCACGATGGAGAGTAATCGGTGATCAGTACCTCCTGAGGTCCTCGTAAGGGTCTTAGTCTGATGCGGCGAACTGCCGATCGTATGCTGAGCCTTACTATCCCCATCTGGTTTATCACTAGCGGGGGTCTCATCGATACTGTCACCAAGTGTCGGTTGGCTCCTGGAATTGCTAGAAGCCGTCGGTGAGTATCTATCAACCATGATCGCATCAAGAGTATATTGGACTTTGAGTTGATGAGTTGAGTCTTCTTCACCTTTCTTGCCGGTCGCGGAGTCCGGGCTTGCTGAACTGGTCGGGAGCATCTCCTCTGGAAACGCCACTGATTGCAGTGGTGTATCCTCATCCATCCGGTCGATTTCGCTTGTTTCTGCAACAGGCGACCCGATGGAAGAGGAAGACAATGAAGAGGCTCCATTTTCCTCCATGGCGCGCATGCATGCATCCATGTCAAGGTTGGCGTAGTCCGCCAGGTCGAACCAATTTTCCTCGTCCCAACTCCCCGACATAACCGCATGAGCGATTACGAGTGGGAAATGGACAAAGATTTGGTGAGCAACACCAGTCTTCCAAGATTCCACGCCGCGATCCCCACGGACGGCGCCAGCTGTCGACGATCAAGTCGCCGATCTTATAATAAATAGAAAAAGAGAGAATGACGTGGGAAATCTTGGGATTGAGATGGGACTGCTTTTTATTAGTATGAACTGAGATTTACAAGGGGTGTCTTCTGACAGAATGACGAACTACTCTCTGAGTACTAGACTATGCTTCTTTCTTTGATCTTCCGATCCTCCCCCAGCGTTCCATCTTCCTTCTTTAAATAACCTTTGAAGAGGTGGCAGTTACTTCTGGAGAAGACGCCTAATATGAAGCGTTGTTGCTGGTCGGGGCCATATGACGGTTGATAGATAATCAACCGTTTGGCGGTTATATGCTTTGTGAGATCAACAACCGCATGGTAGTTGTTCATCTGTGTAAACGTCGTATGGCATGGAATATGCACGTGTTCTATTCTTCACACGGTAGAGAATATTCCTGGAGTCAGTTCCAGATATCAGTTCATACCCTTTGCGAGCAGTTCTCCTGGTCGGAGGCTTGGCACAGGCCTCCGTCCGACCAGGGTACCCATTGTGTAACCTTCAGGATTCCTACGACCAGTGAGGTCGTGTACCTTAGAGGTTACGACCATGAAGACGTATGATCTTTTTGTGTATTAAAGATAATACATAGAGGTTTTAATCCTCGTCACATAGTCTCTAATAAATTATTAATATTGAAAGTCCTATGTCTTACTATTTCCGCTAACAAGATCCAAAATTAGTACCCTAGTAAGCCATCTAATGGAGTATCGACAGTGGTGAGATGGTCGGTGAGTTGTTTCTAAAAAAAAAATGGCCGCTTAGTAGTGACATGATGAACCAACACCATGGTACTCCAGTATTGGGTGGTAGGTGGATTGGCCGTTTCCCACCCAACATCTTGCTTTTCTTACTTGACAAATTCAGCTCCAGTACATTACTGACCATTTACCCTTTCTTTCCATATCCCTGGTCTTAGTAACATTATTCGCCATAGAGCGTTAGGCATGAAGCAAGATGAAGTGGACAACCCAGCTAGGAGCAACCGCTCCCAATAAACTGTGAGAATTTGAAAAATAAAAAAAAAGAAGATAAACGGGACCATAATCAAATAAATACATTGACCCTGACCTCAAGCAACTAGTACTAAGGCAAAGCAGACTTTTCGCATGGGCCCAAAATGGCGTTTCATGATAATCTCTCTTTGGAGTGGTACATTTGGATGATATTAAAGTGAACCAATAATTTTTTTGTGGTATGTTGTGAAGTAGCATAACAAGGGTAAACATCCGGCGGAGGAAGGTCGGACAACGATGACTTGAAGTAGAACAGCGCTTGGTGAAGGAGGGCACTGATTAGGAGAGGAATTGATCTAAAGTAGTCGGTCAAGGGAACAACCACAGCTGGGGGCTTTAGAGACTAGGAATTTGTTTATTCATCTTTGCTTTATTAAAGAAGACACAATGTCATCCAATTTATAGAGATAATTTGACTTGACCCTCAAGAAACAATCTCTAACTATAGAAACTAACTAACTAAAGATAAACTTCTAAATTAACCAAATCAATCTAATCCCTAAACAAGGAAACTAATCATGGGTGAACAGTGCATGTGTGCTACAGTACTGCATCCATAACATTTCTTGCATGGTCGGCTCCCCCTGGGCCCACGCCCATGACAACTTCACCATCCCTCGCAACAACTTGTTGTGGAGGTCATGGCAACGCCAAGCCTGGCTTCAAAGGCGTCGCCCGTGGGGATGGCAACGGCGGAACCAACAGTAGCACTGACACAGAGGACGGCTACAGCAGTAAGCTTCGTAGCGGCATGATTGGCTCTGGTGGTGTTGCCCATGGGGATGGCAACGGCGGAATCAACGGTGGTGCCGGGAACTCGGTAGCAGAGGCCGTGGTAATTGGCTCTGATACCAATTGTTGTGAACTAGCACAACAAGGGGTAAACATCTGTTGGAGGGAGGTCGGACAACGATGACTTGATGTAGAACGACGCTAGGTGAAGGAGGGCACCGATTAGGAGTAGAATAATCTAGAATAGCCAGTCAAGGGAACGAGCAAAGCTGGACTTCAGGGGCTAAAAACTTGTTTATTCACCTTTGCTTGATTTTAAAAAAAATACAATGTCGTCCCTTTTATACGGATAACTTGACCTAACCCCTAAGAAACAATATCTAATTATTGAAACAAACTAACTAAAGATAAACTTCCAAACTAACCAAATCAATCTAATTCCTAACAAGGAAACTAATCGCGGCTGAACAGTGCACGCGTGCTATAGTGGCCAGTGGCGGAACCAGGAATTTGGGAGACCTGGGGCAAACTTGTAGTGTAAAATATACCGAGGCACAATGTGATTCAATAGTTTAGGAAATCAAAATTCAAGTCTTCAAGATGAGTCAAGGCTGACCTCGGTGCCCACTGCCCACTGCCTTGGTAGTCGGTAGCTCGGTGCCTTGCCATCCCCACGTCGTGCCTCATCGCCCATGCTGCAGCCCTCGCAGCCGCGCTGCGCCTCAACCCGCGCCGCCGTGCCGCCTCGTGCCCACGCCAGAGCCCTCGCGCACGCCGCACCGCAGCCCTCAGCGCCGCCGCGCGCGCGCGCGCGCCACCAAGGCCAGTAGGACCCGCCGCTCGGCGCGCTGCGGCGTGCCGCACGTGGAGCGTGGAGGGCTAGGTGTTGAAGCCTTGGAGGAATGGGGAATGGAATGGTTAGGGATTTAGGGAATTAGGATTACCTAGTGCTCTACATCCGTTCATTTCATTGGCTTGAGCTGCAACCGGGCCGAATTCCACTCGGTGTCTCAGCCCACGACCCACGACCAACCCTGGGAGACCTAGGGGGCCACCCTTGCTTGCCCCGGCGGTAGTTCCGCCCCTGTGGGTGGTGGAAACCGGAGGAGCGGCGGGAGACTCGAGGCAGCCGCTGCTATAGTACCATGCCCGTAACATTCCTTGTACGGTCGTGGCTCCCCTAGGCCCACGTCCATGACAATCAGACTAGCCAGATGATAAACCAACATATCAAGGCAAAAAAAACATTAGGTGGCATATTGATGTTGCTTGATAAGCATAGGTCACATCCAAGTTGAGAAATTAATCTGCATCGATATTTTATTGTTAACATTACTTATGTGTGGAGTGACATAAACGAACTACAATTAATCCTATACTACTATTTCATCTGATTCAAATTGATATTTGCAAGAATGAGACATACAACCATGCATATGAATACAGTACCAGCAATTTGAAAGTAATCAATCTTGAATTACACTGATCTTTACATACAGCCAAGAGATGAAGAGACCTGATTGATGTATGTTTTGTCTTATATCACGCATGCAAAATTAATTGGTCATAATTGTACAAAGCATTTCATTCACAGGATCCTACAATACTTTGGCACATATCAAGTAGTGAAAACCATTAAAATGTTTTAGTCAATTTCTACGAGATATAAGCATAGTACGGATAACAGATAAAATTGTTACTTAAAAGTTTAGACAATTCACAAGCGATTAAGTTTTCTTTTTTTTCCCCTTTAGCACAGCAGATTTGTCACTTTGGCGACAACATTTTCGGAGAGTGGATATGGCATCAGTGCTACTGTTTGGCATTGCAATCATGCTGCACCTAGCATCTATATCAGCACAGCCTGCACCCGGATGCCAGACATATTGTGGCAATTTCAAAATCCCTTATCCGTTTGGCATTGGTACGGGCTGTGCTATCGAAAAAGGTTTTGAGATCAACTGCAAAAAGACTGCCGATGGAATTGACAAGCCGTTAATTGGTAACGTCGAGGTTCTAAAGATCTCACTGCCCCAAGGTCAAACTCGGGCATTAAAGTACATCTCGACGTATTGCTACAATCGTAACACAAAATTAATGGAAGACAACCGTTGGGTGCTTGACTTAGCAACGCCGTATCGGTTCTCTCACGTGCACAACAAGTTCGTAGTCATTGGCTGCAACACACTTGCATACATCTACAACAGCGAGAACAGCACAGTGTATACGACAGCATGTGCATCAGTGTGCGGGAGTCCGGCAGCCCTTACAAATGGCTCATGCTTTGGTGTAGGCTGCTGCCAAAATGCCGTACCCAAGGGCTTAACCAGCTATGATGTCAATTTCAACACTGTATCTAATAATTCAGATAGTTGGCAATTCAATCCATGCAGCTACGCTGTGATGGTAGAGACAGAGACGTTTAATTTCAGCAGTGAGTACATAACCACTTTGAGGTTCAACAATACCTACAAGGGGCGGCAGCCGCTGGTGCTGGACTGGGCAATTGGAGATGTAACATGTGCGGTGGCCAGCAGGAACATGACTTCTTATGCATGTCGTGGCCGAAACAGCGTGTGCGTGGATTCAACCAACGGCCCAGGGTATCTATGCAACTGCTCCAAGGGATATGAAGGGAACCCTTACCTCCCTGATGCATACCCTGATGGATGCACAGGTAAACTCCTCTCTTTGCTAGCTCCGTATGGATCTTTAGTTCATATAAAATTGCGAATGCAGTATCCAGTGATAATCTGAAAGTTGGTTTTAATACAAGAACATTAAGGATGAGTCTTTGTAAGACAATGGACAAAGGTACATATTAGATGTTTCTTTCAAACACTGCACATAATATGAATAGAAAATTCACATCAAGGTTAAGACAGTAAGGATGCAAATAAACCGAAGATTTATTTTATGAGTTGTAATGGAGGTAGACCAATTTCTGTAAATAGCTCGTACGAAAAATATTAGTACTTACACAGCGGCGCGCCAGCTATGTACGCTCTCCCAGCCATGAAGTGTGGAAATGCGCAGTGTTGTTTGTTGTTTTCCGGATTGTATAATCCCCTAGTTTATTAATACTCCAATCTCCATACTCCAATATCTGTACTTACAATCCATAGTTTTATTATTTTCATCTCATATTCTAATTACAACACGAGACTCAGTTCGTATCATGGTGATTTTTCTTTCCTGAGAAAAGAATTGGTGGGCATTAGCATTATTTATTAATACTCCAATATCCATATTTGTTTGATACATTACTTTCCAATAGTTGGCATTGCCCAATTAATTCTTTGTTTTTGTGGCAGATGTCAACGAATGTGAGCAGAATCCAGACGCATGCCCTAAGATGGCAACTTGCCACAACACAGTGGGAGACTATCGTTGTTCATGTCCTCCAGGCAGGAAATTAGCAAAGGAAACAAACTCTTGCAACCCAGACATCAACCTAATAATAGGTAAACCACTAGAAATTAGCATTTTGATTTATTCTTCTGTAGGATTAAATAGTCCAAACTGCGACTGCAGCTGCAAAATCTAAACAGAGAAGGTGCTATTTACCTACAAAACGAAAAAAGTATTATATGTACTCTCACTAGTACAGCTTATCCATAGCACTAGTAGTTGGCAATTTGGCATCAGGTATAAAGCGCATATCAGCCTATGGGTTCAGTGGCACAAATGTGTCAGTGCACAAATAAGTGGCAAGCACACATGGCAAACATGCACAACAGCATGTGAAGTACAATTCAAGCAAGCACATATCAGTATGTGTGTGACACGGGCACGCAACACGGGTATTAGAAAGCTTTAAAAGAAAAGATGAAAAGCAATAGAAATGTCGAAATTTGACAAAAAAAAAAACTAAGTCTAGAGCAGATACGCCAGTCCATTATTTGTGGAATGACTATTTCATATCATCACCTTTTAGTCTATTTCACATTTTAATTTAAAATTAATTTATGCAGGTATTTGCATTGGCTCTGTCGTTCTAGTGATTATCATCTTATGCATGCGTGTAAGTTTTGAGAGAAGAAAGCTTAAAAATGTCAAGAAACAGTATTTTCAGCAACATGGAGGGCTGCTATTATTTGAGAAGATGAAATCAGACCAGGGACTTGCATTTACGGTGTTTACTGAAGCAGAACTAGAACAAGCAACAAACAAGTTTGACAAAAGCCAAATTCTTGGACATGGAGGCCATGGCACTGTGTACAAGGGAATAATTAAGGATAAAATTCCAGTGGCAATTAAAAGATGTGCATTGATTGATGACAGGCATAAGAAGGAATTTGGTAAAGAAATGCTAATTCTTTCCCAGATCAATCACAAGAACGTTGTTAAGCTATTGGGTTGCTGCCTTGAGGTGGAAGTCCCAATGCTGGTGTATGAGCTCATCCCACATGGAACACTGTTTGATCTTATTCATGGCAAGAACCGCACGTTGCATATCCCTTTCAGTTCCCTCTTAAGGATTGTCAACGAGGCAGCCGAGGGGCTAGCATTTTTACATTCCTATGCAAACCCACCAATTCTACATGGTGATGTGAAAACCTCTAACATCCTTCTTGATGAGAATTACATGGCAAAGGTATCAGATTTTGGAGCCTCCATACTAGCACCAACTGATGAAGCCCAATTCGTGACAATGGTTCAAGGGACATGTGGTTATCTGGATCCTGAATATATGCAAACATGCCGGTTGACAGATAAGAGTGATGTTTATAGCTTTGGTGTTGTCCTCTTGGAGATCCTAACTGGGCAGATGCCACTCAAACTTGAAGGTCCTGAGCTACAAAAAAGCTTGTCGTCCAGTTTCCTATCGGCTATGAAGGAGAACAATCTTGATGCTATGTTGGACAGTCAAATAAAAGGTCATGAGAGCATGGAATTGCTTCGAGGGCTAGCGGAGCTAGCTAGGCAATGCTTGGATATGTGCGGTGACAACAGGCCCTCAATGAAAGAGGTATCTGAGGAGCTTAGCAGACTAAGAAAGCTTTCGAAACATCCTTGGATACAACGTGATACTGAGACAGAGAGCTTTCTTGGCGGACCATCAACCAGTATTTTTGAAATAGATCAAAGCACAGAGTACGCAGGAAAGGTTGAAGAAATGCCCATTAATCCAAGCAGTTCTTACTTTATCAGGTGAAAAAATTGTGACAGGCCCATACTTCAGCATATTCATTGGTCCTTAAGCTTCCGCTCTTTTAGTTACCTGTGACATTTTTTATATTTGCAATTTGCAAGCTTGAATAAATGTACTATGTTACAAGTTGGGGGTGCATTCAGTGCTAACCCCACTCTCCATGTAAACTCGTGCAAACCTTCCATAGAGATTTCCAAAATTTCTCTCCATGCATGTAAACTCGTGCGGATCAATACTGACGAGATTTGGGGCGTGGATACCTGGAATAGTTGGGGATCTGAACACCCACCGCCCGGACAGGATCGGAGTCGGATAAGGGAATGGGGATCGAGGCAAGCCGCAATCGTTGGTTTTGCGGAGGAATTTGGTCGGCAACGAAGCGGATTGGCGCACGCGCACCCCACCTCGTGGGGTTGATCGGCGAGGATGTGGCATGTATGCTGGACGGCCGAGCACTCCTCCCATACATACTTGTCAACACCGTAAATCGGGAATTTTTTTAATAATCTTTTTTATTTCAAAATATAGTAATATACATGTGTTTTTTTTCAGAAATAATCCTCCGTCGTTCGACCGTTGGACGACAGAGGATAGTCGCCCAACGATTGAGCGACCAATATACAAGTAGGTCAATGGTTAAGCGACAAGTTTACAAGTCGTCTGTCGGTTCAGCGACTTGTACTAGTCGCTCAAGGGTTGAGCGACAAGTAGACAAGTCGCCGACTTGTTGGGCGATTTAAGATAATAATAATATTATTTTATTAATCCAATGAAAATAATTGTGGGGGAATAAATGACAAATTTTGTAGATAATAATAATAATATTTTATTTATTTTTTTGGAAAAAAGGTAATGACATGGTTGGTTGATCCGTTTGTGATTTTCGTAGATTCTCAAGGGTGCGAAATCTGTTAGACTCGCAATAATATTTTGTGATCGTCGTATGTTGTTGTAGTACGGTAAATTTTTGAAGAATTGTTTTGAGGATGATTGAGGTAGCAACAATTTGTAAGTACGTAGGTAAGTGATATTGCGATACGTCAGGGATTTCAATCGGTGCTAAGTGAATGCACCATTGTTTAAGAATTGAAAGCGAATCGACAATGGGATTTGGAGTCATAGTACCGAATTGAAATAGACTTTATAATAAAGTTGCAAATTACATGGCGTACAGGGTTTGGTTACGTGCATAAGCAACTACATCATGCATGATGTAACAAAGCGAAATACATCTATGATACATATGCACCTTTTGGGATTGGAAATACAGTCGATTGGAACAAAGATCATTAGCCACTGCGACCTCTTCATGAACCACTCGTTGCGGTGTGCGATTTTTCTCTTCTGCCTCTGCAACATTGGGCACCGCGTCGTCTTCATGAACCACACGCTATGGTGTGCGATAGTCCTCTTCTGCCTCCGCAAGGCCTCCTACGACTCCCTTTGAACATGGTTGCACGAGTAGCACGCACTCGTATTCACAGCGCCGGCAGCCTTCCACAAAGCCCTTCTATGCAACCGTGCGCATCAGCCTACCAACTCCCACCGAATGTGCGTCGCAGACCGACTCCAAAGTCCATGTAGGACGACACTGCACACCTCGGGATCCAAGGAGAAGCTGTAGGTGAGCCAGCACAGGACATCTCCGATTCGAGCATTCTCTACGTCTGGGTGTACCATACTGACTTGCGGGAAACCACTCAGGTCAACACCATATAGACCTTCACGAATCGTACCAACACCGTAATGCACTTTTAATCCTGTGGACTCCGACATGGCTGATTTATCACTGCAAATATTTCGAACAACGCAACTACCTATTTGTCAACATACATTCACGAAATACGTGCTAAACTAACAAATAGCAACAAGTTGCCTATATTCGGATTAGAACAAGAACGGATAAGACTATTACCTTCACGCGAAGACGTTCTCTCCTAATCAACGAGCTTCCTTCTTCTTTCTCTCTTCTCTCCCTCTCCCAAGCTCCACTGCTCTCCTTCTCTCCCTTTCCCGAGCTCCACTGCTCTCCTTCTCTCCCTCTCCCAAGCTCCTCCGTTTCCCCCGTCGTTCTCTCTTCCACTACTACCCCTCTCCCGACCTTCTCCCCCTCTTCACTTCCCCTCTCTTTCTTTCTCTCCTTTTCTCCTCTCCAGATATCTTCTTGTTCTCTCCAGAGAAATGGCGAAAGAGATCGTGAGGGGGTCAGGTGTGTCTTTCTATACAACCGTCTTGATGTGGATCCAACTAGCAAGTTAGCGGGATTGCGTTGTTTGGCCCTGATCTTTCACGGTACACCTTGAAGGTAGCTTCCCTAGCCCTTGCGTAGCACAAGAACAATAAGGCCTCCTTGATAAACCTTCTCCCACGTACACCGCAGCACGTGAACAAAGGGGTAGTAGAACCAAAGTTCAGCAAGTAAAATCCAACACCACAATTGGATTCAACATACCAAAGAGTAATTCCCCGCCGAAATCTCAAGAACATGATAACCTTGCCACCAAAACCATGGTGATTTTCTGGTATCTATTTCTTAACTCATAACATAACTTGTTTGCTTTACAATGGGCTATGCCTTGGCCTTATATTGGCACCTAAGGGTACGGCCAAACACACACAACCTAAGGTCGAAACCAACATACGCACGACACAAGGCCGATTCTATCTCTAACTCTCCTATTTTGGACTTGCTAAATAAAATAGCACGTGCAGGTGCTAGGACTCTCTAATTCGGACGCTTGGATTTCTGAATTGATGACCGAATCCAACTCCCTTGAACTTCCTATTCAAAACAAGAATTCTCCATCTGCTCTTTGCATGGTCGGTGGGCTCCATCCAAGAGCACACAATAAAAGGAAGGTACATGGTGAAAGAACCGAATTTATTTGACATACGCTTTCCTTTTGCATTGCACAAAATAGCATGACTAGGTCCGTTGTCACGACCAGGTGGGTCACGACCATGACTAGGTGGCTCATGACCACCACCAGGTGGTCTACGACCACGACCACATGGTCTACGACCACGTCCAGGTGGTCGTAGACTGTTCCCACTAAATACTGTTCCCGCCGAGTACTCCTCCCGCCGAGTACTGTTCCCGCCGAGTACTGTTCCCGTCGTGTACTGTTCCCACCGAGTGCTCCTTCCACCGAGAACTGGTCGTAGACTCTGTTGAATTGGTCGTGCACCTCGTAAAACTGGTCGTAGGTGGACCCCACCCCATATCACGTAGAGAAAGGAAACTACTGGGTCGAAGCTGTGGACACACTGCCTCCAACTTGACTTTCCTTGTAGAGCTCGACTTCCTTCCCTGGTGCATGTAGGTAGCAATGCTCTTTCTATGCATAAGAAACATCCCCACGCGCGATTGTGTAAACATGCGCATGCACATGTGTTTCTCTAGCACATATGAAATAACAGGAACATGTGTAATATTAGCAGATGGTATTTGCGTAGCATCATCCCCCCTTCAAGTGAAATCGTTCTCGGTTTCAAGTTCATCTCCAAGTCTTCATCTGCAGCTTGTACAGGGATAGAAAAATTTCCTGCTGACTTGGCCAAAAACAAATCAACAGATTCGGCCTTCCTGTGTCCTCCTTTCTAATAGCTTCTTCTTCCAATCTCCTTGAATCAACTGAACATCCATGGGAAGCAAAAAGATCGGTGTACCCTTACATGTAAAAGTACAACCCTAGGTGCGCCATGTGAGACCCCAGGGTATTTAGCTTGTAATGCTTAGCCACCACTTGACTCTAGCATTACCAACCAAATATCCTGTGCCTCGAGAAAATGTATACTTCCCAGAATAGCAGTATACACACCCTTTCACAAAAACATGCATCATTTCCATACAAGGACAGCACAACAGAACTAGAGCTTTACAAGTACAAGACATATATAATAGAGTTATTACAAAAGGGTCGACTGGCCTAAGACAAGAATAACACTAAGTGAACAGCGGAAGCAAAAGCCATAAGATGGTTAAGAACAAAAGCCAACCGGTTTACCAACAACCCACAAGGCAATCCGACCAGACCGCCAAGCTAGTCGTCCAAAGCGAAGTCCTCCTCACAAAAGTTGATCTCTTGGGGGATCAACCTCCTCTGCAACAATTAAGCAATGTAAATGAGTACAAAAATATACTCGCAAGACTTACAAGTAACAAACCTAGATATAACTACATGCAAGCTTAATCAAAGGAGAAGGCTAAAAGTTCATTTTCAGCACAAAACAGTTTTTATTTGCAATAAGTAATAGATTGAAAGCAGTTTTAACAATCTATTTTTATTTGTTCAAATAACAGCGAGACAATAATAAAGATATACAGATATCCTAGAGGTGACTAACCCAATAGCCACCACAACATAGCACGAATTACCCATTTGTACCACCCAATCAAGTTTTAAGAAAAAGTTATAGTCTAGTTCTTGCACGACCTTTCCAAGCATATCCATAACCTAGGACAAGGCTATTCGAATAGTTTGAAAATCCTGCAGGGGTGTTCCAATGCACCCACACTTCAGACCCCTTTTTTGCCAAGCTATTTAGCACACTTCCATAGGTATGCCGACACGGCTAAGTCCTATGAGACGCTTCCAATGGAATGTATTAATTAAGAGTTGCATGTATGGGGGTTAACCCTTAGTGAACCGCCATTACGGGCTCCCACTAAGGACCTACACGTTGAGTCGAACACACCGGTCTAGCCGAAGCAACTGCGGGTGCTTCTGGGTATGGAGAACCTAGAAAGGAACCAAACAAAAAGTGATTTAAAGTTGGTGTCTCTCATGCACAAAAAGTACCCAGAGTTGTTTATGACAGTTTTGTTTGTTCTTCGTGTAGAATGCTGAGTTGAATTCTTTTAAGAGGTTGAATGTAATACCCCGTTTATTTAGAGAGTATAATTACTAACCTTAAAGGCAGGAGAAAGGGAGCCCTCTCGCGTGTGCTACGTCGCCCCGAAACCATCGCGCGTCCTATCATGCTTGCTTGCTTTCGTGGCCGTTGGCGTCATCATGCGACCGCTCGTCGTTTCATTGCGTTTTTGTGTATTCGTACCGTCAGATTTACCCGTTGCTCGCGCCCCACCTCACCCTACGCGACTGCCTTTTCTCTACCAGAACACCCACGAAGTCGCGGTTTCCTCGAAGTTTCCTCGCTTCTCCTGGTGTCACGTGTGAAGGGATACGGGTAGGCTACGATAGCAACTATTCAAAATTTTCTACCACGAAAACCAGGATGCCAAGCAAGTAGATGATCGCAGATCGTTACCACCAGACGCGTAGTGCAGCGGAAGAAGAGTCGGAGTAGCCTGGTCCAACGAAAGCATGTCGGTGAAGAGTCGTAGTCGATCGTCCAGCGTCATCGCGAGTCGATCGTCTGCTCCAGCAACCTCTAAGGTTCCTTGTGGAGATCGCCGATCGTCTTCAGGCGCAATAGCAACCGCAGTAGAGCCTCTACGGTATCAACACATCCAAGGCAGGATCAACCGAGCGCCGGTGTGCTAGCACCAAGTCGCACGACAGGGCTCTCAGGAAGATGGTGGCTAGGGTTTCGGTGGAGTAACTTACGCCGCTCACATCTCGTGTATATACCAATAGCCTCAAGCATGTCCTTATATAGTACCCATGACGAATCCTATCCGAACACGTTTTGTTCTAACCCGGTAAGTGTGTGATCCGTTAGGTTTATGCGTAGTCGGTTGTGACTCGGGAACCCTTTTCCGACCACGAGTCATAGCGGTCCCTAGCAGGACATAGCGATTCCCGAATACACACAAATTATGTCGGACGAACCTTAATACAATATGATCTACGACCAGGTTCTCATTACTTACGACCAACTCGTATCTCGTCACAACCTGTCCGTATTTAAGTACGATCAGTTCGTAACTCCTTACGACTAGCTAGTACTTAAGTACGACTGATCTGAAATTGTGTATGACCAGTTCGTATTTAGTCTCGACCAGTTCGTAACTCGTTACGATCAGGTTTCGATCACTCTGTGATTACGTTTGACCAGTCTACGACCAGCTCGTATCTCTATACGATCCGTCTGTAACTGATCGAACTGAGCGACCTACTCATATATTCTCTCTTTGCTTTACAATATCTGGTTTGAATTTCAGGTGAGATATTTGTCATCCATGGATTGTTCAATACTTTCTCGATCGAGTATCGGATAACCTTATATGGTCAAACTTTTCGACCACAAGTGGCATGACCATGCACTTTCTTTATCTGACTACTTCGAGGGGCTCAGAGATATCTCTCATGTTATATTAGGAGGGGCAAATCCCATATCCGATCAGTCACATCTCTCCGCATGTTTTATAACACATCCGAAAGCTACCTTTATAACTACCCAGTTACGAGTAGCGTTTGGCAACCCCTAAGAGTGCTATTACACATGTAGAGAATCATACTGATCTTAGGTCTAAGGATTATATATCATCATTGCTTGAGACCAATTAATGACATATAGAATTATAACAATCTTAATAGTGTCTCAAGGTGGGTCTATCGAACCCCATGTTCTTCAACATATGTTCACATTATCGATTTGATATCTCTATATCCATGACCGATGAAACATTATCATCAATCAATACATGTGCTGATTGTAGAATCACCGGTGTTCTGACCAGTGACATTCGACCAAGAATACTTGTAGAACAACATGATATAAGTTAAAATGTTTCACTAACAAATCACATACTTATTGATTTATATAACTGATAATTCATTTAAGAAACACAATAATATTTATTTAATAACTTATAAATATAGACGTGATACAATGGTCTTTATAATTGCCTCTCTAAGACATATCACCGTGCCAATCCTAGCACGGACTCACGGTTCTTCGCTTCTCTTCTCGCGCGCCTGACCATCCTTCGGCGTCACCGCATTTCATCGCTTCCCCTTTTCAGTGCCTTCGATCGTCTCGGCGCGCCCCGTTTCCGTTAATTGCGTGCGTCTTGCCGCGGCGGTTCTAGCCTATCAAGACGCTTCTTGCCGTCGTTTGCTCCGCCTGCCTTTCCTCGCGGTGAGTCCTGCCTGTTTCGTGCCTCCAGGTTGCTGCGCGGTTGCTCCTCTTCTCCGGCGTGACTTCCTATTCATTGCTGTTTCTGCCTGCTTCGTGCCTCTAGGTTGCTGCGCGGTTGCTCCTCTTCTCCAGCATGACTTCCTATTCATTGTTGTTGCTGTTGTCGCCCGAGGTCGCTGCCGCCTCACGCCGCATGCGCCCTTCGAGTGTTGTTGGTGTGCGCCTTCTTGCTGTCAATGATCCTTTATGCATACTTCTGATTTCGGTGAAATGTGATTTTGCTTATTCCCTAGCTAAATACTATGTTGATATAGTTTCAATGATCCTTTACGCATACTTTTTTCTGTTTTGATTTCAAATATGCTCTTTGATATTGGCATCCCTTAGCATGCCAGCCCTTTTCATCTGTAGTCTACAGGTTTTAACCAGGGAAATTATCACTTGGTAGTTTGATTTTCAAATGGTCATGTTACCTCAAATCTATTTGAGCTTGCACTAAACGCGTTTTTTTTTGTTTCTTTGCTCTACATGCATGAATATAGAAGCTCCAGGCTATGCGTGTAAGCAATTAGCCTGACAAATATGAAGAGAAAACTTGATTAAATTAACAAATGTGCAGGTACCAGACTTAAGTGCATGTTACCAATAACTCAGATCTTTTCAATTTAGGCATCAATCACCAATAGCTTCTTTGGTTCAACTCATACTCAACTGATGTACACGATGCCACCTTGCAGCTCCTTGAAAGTCTGCAGTCTTACCTTTTATTAGTGATCTATTTCATATGGTCAAGGATGCTGATCCTTTTGTGGTGGATCTTGTTGCAGGTGGATGAAACATGCCAGCAATGCTCCATGAGGTACCTGGGCCATGTAAGTATTGAGCGTGTTTCTGGAGGTTAAGTCAAATGTTCCTTTCACTAACAATATTTATATTTGTTTCGTATGTTTTCCTTGGGAATCTTGCTCCCTCATCTTATAGAAGAAACCAACTCTGAGCACCCATGCAGTCTATTTTGACTGAAATAATTGAAACATGACAGATTGGCAATGCTAATTAGCAATATTGATTGTCTTATCCTACACTACAAAATAGTCGTGCAAACCAAAAGATTTCCTATATGTGGAACATGACAAGTTATATCTGTTAGAGATATATGTCTATTGTATTATTCCCCATTGTTATGAGGGGTTATTTGCATATTCACCACCTGTACTCTGTGTATATATACTGGCCCATTGGCCCCCTGAGAATACAAGTTGCTATTCCTAACATGGTATCAGAGCATATTAGGTTTACCTCTCCTCCCGGACGCGCAACTCGTCTGCCCTAGCCGCTGCCGTCGGCTTCCCCTCCCTAGCCGCCGCTGCCGGCTTCACCTTCCCTCTTCCCTCACACCACCACCAGCCGCCGCCATCACCAGCCGCAGGACCACTAGCCGCCGGCCACGCCTTCCACCGCCGGCATCGTCTTCCGGTTGCCCACGCGCCGCCGCCTCGTCTGGCTGTCGCCCAAAGCCAGTGCCTCCGGATCCTTGAAGCCGCGTCGCTCCGTGGAGCCGCTGCTGGCGTCGTTGTCGGAGATCGAACCCGGCTCACCTGCGTGACAGGCGGGAACACTCACCCGCGTCACTCTGCTATCGCCCGCCGCCGTCGCCCGGTGTCGTCTTCCTCGGCTTCGCCTCTCCACTGCAGCCACCGAGGAGGCCGCCGCCCGCTCCGCCGTCACACCCAGGCCGCCGCCGCCGCTGCCGGGGCAACCCTAGTTCCCCCGTGCGCGCGTTTGTAGCCGGGCCGAGTGGGCTTCGTTTCCTTTTAGCCGGTTAAAAGAAAAGAAAGAAAAAAAATGGTTCTAACCGCCGCGCCGTCCAGCGCCGCCTGTTAGACTTCGTTGTCTTGGTCGCCGCGCCGTCCAGCGCCGCCTACCAATGGGCACCGTTTCCCTCCCTCGCTGCCCGGTGATCTTCGATGGTGTTAACTACACCGACTTTGTGTCTCACATGCGCATCCACATGCGTGGTCTTCGTCTCTGGGGCATCCTCTCTGGCGATGTCACCTGCCCACCTTGCCCTATTCCTCCGATGGAGCCTACGCCTGTTGCACTGCCCTCGACAGCTGACAAGGCTACGGTTGAGGCCGCTGGCCTTGCTGATGATGAGGCTGCCTCTGCCTACCAGAAGGCTCTGGATTCCTACAAGGATCGACTGATCGCCTACACTCAGTGGTACGATGATAATGCTCGGGCTGCTGTTGTTTTCATCGCCAGTATCCAGCCTCATTTTTCTTCTGAGGTTGTGGGACTCCCTTTGGCTTTCCAGATGTGGACTCATCTTCGTCAGCGCTACGAGCCCTCTGGTGATGCTTTGTACCTGTCCGTGGTTCGCCAGGAGCACTCTCTTCAGCAGGGCGATGCTACTGTTGACGCTTTTTACGCTCAGAGCTCTGCTGTCTGGCGTCAGTTGGACTCTCTTCGCACTGCTGGCTGTCGCTCCTGTCCGTGTTGCCTGGCTGTACGTGCTGACCTGGAGTTTCAGCGGGTCTACGAGTTCCTTACTCGCCTTCGTCCTGAGTTCGAGCAGCGGCGTGCCTAGCTCCTTGCACGCCACCCTCGTGTCACTCTCCTGAAGGCTCTTACCGAGATACACGCGGGAGACTTGCTTGAGTGGTGCTGTCCTGATACCACTCCCCTCCGTGCTCACCGCTCGCCCACTTGCTACACCGACGGCTCCACGCTTCAGCACACTACCTCCTCCAGCGGCTACCACAGGTGGTGGTGGCCGCCCTCCATCCGGCGGTGGTCGTCCTCACTGCTCCTACTGCAACAAGGTCGGCCACATTGAGTCCCAGTGCTATAAGAAGCAACGACATCTTTCACGCCGTTCTTCTACTAGCACTGGCACTGGTGCTTCTACATCGACGCCTGCATCGACTCCTTCAGCAATTTCTCTCACTGAGCAGGAGATAGCCAGACTTCGACTCCTGCTTGCCGCTTCAGGTTCTCCTCGATGAGTTCTGCGAGTTACGCTCATCGACTCTTGCACCGAGAAACCACCTCCTACACAGTCAGGTATCTCTCCGTGGATTCTTGATTCTGGAGCATCTTTTCACATGACTCCTGATTCTTCCACTATGTCTTCTATTACACCTCTTGATTCTCCTATCAGTGTTCTTACTGCTGATGGTACATCTCTTTCTGTCTCTGGTCGAGGACCTCTTAACAACCCGTCTTTTCATGTTCCTTCTGTTGCTTATATTCCTCGTCTTACCATGCAGCTTCTTTCTGTTGGGCAGATTACTGACCTTGGTTGTTGGGTCATTCTCGACTCTAACTCTGGTTGTGTTCAGGACCGCCACACGGAAACTCTGGTTGGTTCTGGCCCTCGGCGCCTTGACTCACAGCGTCTCTGGGAGCTTGACTGGCTTCACCTTCCTTCCACTGCCACCGTCGCCACCAGTCTCTCCGCTTCTGCCACTTCGCCTACCAGCCCTTTCCAGCAGTGGCATCACCGTCTTGGTCATCTGTGTGGATCTCGTCTGTCGTCTTTAGTTCGTCGTGGTCTTCTGGGGTCTGTCTCAGGAGACGTATCTTTAGATTGTCGTGGTGTAAGTTAGGTAAATGATTCAACTTCCTTACCCTCACAGTGAGTCAGTGTCTCAGCGTCCTTTTGATCTTGTTCATTCTGATGTTTGGGGTCCGGCTCCCTTCGTTTCGAAAGGGGGTCATCGATATTATATCATATTTATAGATGATTTTTCTCACCACACTTGGATATATTTTATGTCTTCTCGTAGTGAGGTCTTGTCTATCTATAAACAATTTGCCACTATGGTCCACACACAGTTCTCCACCCTTATTCGTGTCTTTCGTGCTGACTCCGCTGGCGAGTATATCTCTCGTTACCTGCGCAGCTTTCTTGCTGAGCAGGGTACTCTCGCTCAGTTCTCTTGTCCTGGTGCTCATGCTCAGAATGGTGTCGTTGAGCGCAAGCATCGTCACCTCCTTGAGACGGCTCGTGCACTGATAATTGTCGCCTCTATTCCATCTCACTTTTGGGCCGAGGCTGTTTCCACTGCCACCTATCTCGTCAACCTCTAGCACTCTTCTGCTCTTCAGTGTGCGATCCCTGCTGAGCATCTCTGTGGTCTTCTTCCTGACTACTCTAGCCTTCGTCTGTTTGGCTGCGTTTGCTACGTTCTCCTCGCCCCTCGAGAACGCACCAAACTGACTGCTCAGTCTGTTGAGTGTGTCTTTCTAGGATACAGTGCCGAGCACTAGGGCTATCGGTGCTGGGATCCTGTTGGTCGACGGATGCGGGTTTCTCGGGATGTGATTTTCGACGAGTCACGTCCCTTCTACCCACGTCCTGCCTCTCCTTCGGCTTCCCCTGTGGAGTCTCTGTCCTTTTTGACTTTTTTAGATACACCTATATCTGTCTTGCCCTCGTTCACCCATTCCCATGAGTCTCCACATATTCCTCCTATGGCCTCTTCGCCGTTGTCGCCGCCTGCTTCGCCTCCTGCGGCTCCTCAGGCTCCTCCCACTACAGCCCCTTCTTACCCTCTTTTCTACACTCGTTGACCCCGTACTGAGGATATTTTAGATGAGCCATCTTCTTTTGATGCTCCATCTTTCCCTGATGGGTCAGCTTCTCCTTGCTACGCTCTCCGCGATCGCCAGACGATTCAGCCTCCTGCTCGTTTTGGTTTTGCTGGTGCAGCTCCTTGTGAGTCTGTCTCCTACCGGGATGCTGTTACTCACCCTGAGTGGCAGCATGCCATGGCCGAAGAGATTGCTGCCTTTGAGCGTACTGGTACTTGGGATCTTGTTCCTTTTCTATCTCACTCTCGTCCCATCACGTGTAATTAAGTGGTCCTATAAGATTAAGACTAGCTCTGATGGCTCTCTTGAGCGCTATAAGGCGCGTTGTTGCTCGTGGCTTCCAGTAGGAGCATGGTCGTGACTACGACGAGTCTTTTGCTCCTGTGGCTCACATGACCACTGTCCGTACTCTTCTTTCGGTGGCGTCTGTTCGTCACTGGTCTGTTTCTCAGCTTGATGTCAAGAATGCCTTTCTTAATGGTGAGTTGTGTGAGGAGGTCTACATGCTTCCGCCACCTGGGTATTCTATTCCTGAGGGCATGGTCTGTCGTCTTCGTCGCTCTCTCTATGGCTTTAAGTAAGCCCCTCGTGCTTGGTTTGAGCGCTTCTCCTCTGTGGTCACTGTTGCTGGCTTTTCAGCTAGTGATCATGATCCTGCACTCTTTGTCCACACTTCGTCTCGTGGTCGGACTCTTCTTCTTCTGTATGTTGATGATATGATCATTACAGGAGATGATTTTGAGTACATTGCCTTTGTCAAGGCTCGTCTTAGTGAGCAGTTCCTTATGTCAGATCTTGGTCCTCTTCGTTACTTCCTTGGGATTGAGGTTACTTCCACTCCTGATGGTTTCTTTATGTCCCAAGAGAAGTATATTCAGGATCTTCTTGATCGCGCCTCTCTCACTGATCAGCGTACTATTGAGACTCTTATGGAGCTCAACGTTCACCTCCGACTCTCTGATGGCGAGCCTCTTTCTGATCCGACTCACTATCGTCATCTTGTTGGGAGTCTTGTCTACCTTGCTGTTACTCGTCCGGATATCACTTATTCAGTCTACATTCTGAGTCAGTTCGTCTCTGCTCCCACTCAGTCCACTACGACCACCTTCTTGAGTTCGCGATACCTTCGTGAGGACTATCTCTCGCCGTCTCTTCTTTCCACGCTCCAACTCGTTCTGACTTGAGCTTATTCGGATGCTACTTGGGCAGCGATCCTCCGATCGCGGTCTATCTCTGCTTCGTGTTTTTCTTGGTGGTTCTCTCATTGCACGGAAGACAAAGAAACAGATCGATATCCGTTCGAGTGCAGAGGTGAGTTGCGCTATGGCTCTCTTGACAACAGAGATTACCAGCTACGGTGGTTACTTGAGGATTTTGGTGTTTCGTCACTACACCGACTCCTCTCTTGTCGACAAGACAGTGCTATCGGTGTTGCCGTGATCTGTGAAGCATGAGCTCACCAAGCATATTGGTGTTGATGCTTCCTTCATGAGGTCTTGTGTGCATGATCAGATGATTACTCTTCAGTATGTGCCTTTATGAGCTCGTTTAAAGCAGTCTCATTCAGACGAGTATGATCAGATGATCAGGTCGTTTAAAGCATATTGGCAGAATGTCAGAATGAGATTACTCTTGGTTAGTATTTAGCAACATGTGCTGCTTTAAACTAGACAAATATGGGCATCAACTTGTCTGAGGCTGTGGTGGCCATGTGATTGGAAGCAGATGGGAGTTCAGAGATAGAGATACTTTCTGTCTGCGTATCATTCTGTTATGCCATATTTCCAAGTTCCTCATATAAGTAGGCACCTCTATCTCTGCTACTGAAGGATGATACCTCAGATTTCCTTCACAAAGAGGCATACCTTCTAACATTTGGAATTTTGCAAGCTGCGCCTCATTCCAGTGAGGCCAGTTAAAGGGGCTGTGTGACCTCCTCACCTCCAGCAACAAGCATATCTTCACGTTCCGCGACCATTCAGAAATGTATACCATTGCATTAATGGGGCCTTTTCCACTTGAGGAAAGCTGGAGGAAGAGCCGGAGCATTCTCAAATTGTTGGATCTCTACAATGCCATCCAAGGAAACTTTACTGAATTAAAGATGAGCATCCAAGAAAAGCAAATGGTCCTAAAAAGAGGAGATGATTCAGCTGTTCAGGTGAAGTCTCATTCTGACATCTGCCTGGACAGAAATCCCAATCACATGTACAAAATACTTAAAACCTGCTTCGTACAGAGATCTATATCATTACTTCATCTGTTTGTTTGTTCCATGTTTTTTGCTGCACATATAAAAGTCTTTAATATCACTCAAAAATCAAGTTTCTTATCTTTATTTATACAAGCATGCAGAATGTACAGCTCATAGCAATTGCCTCTGCTCTTTTCATATAGAGTTAATATTCTTATTATACTTACACTACAGCCGATACAAAATATGTGCTAGGATTAATGGCATTTTCTCACATCCAAACCTCACATGTCATTTTTATTCTACAGATCGCAACACACTTCACCGACCAGCGAATAAATCTAAGGTATAGTATGTGAGCTTACTTTTCCATATCTAGCTTTTCCAATCTGTTCTACATAACTTCTATAACGCCTCGCTTTACGTTTTATATGTAGCAGAATTTAGACCGTGCGATTCTGCTGCAGAGCATCTGTTCAGATTCTACACGCACTATCTAAGCCCGATTTTGTAACCTGCTATGACAAACTCCGGTCATCTTTTGTGCTTACTCCGTAACTACGAATCCAGTGCATGGCCTATATCATATTGTCAAACATGTTGTAATGTTTTGCAACCAGTTCGCTGTATTATGTATGTATCCTGCGTAGCCTACAGTATTTTGTAATAACCATACCCACTGATTACTATTTCCTATGTATAGGTTTGTCTTAATTTTTTCTGCTTCCTATTACATGCTGCGGCTACCAAAACAGTTATTGTGCACCGGCAATCCACCTATATTAAAATCACACATACAATTAACAATCTGTTTTTACATATTTTCTGGTCCTAAATAGACATTATTTCCCCTAACAAACTGCCTATACTGTGCAACAAAAAAAAACCAATCTTTCCCAGCGCGCCAAACGGCACGCACAGGCCACTAGTAGAGATTAAGGACTTCAGAGCCACAGGCCACAGGCTGCCGTCCCAAGGCCTAAGCCGAATCCACATTGGACTCGGCAAGGGAAGGGCCGGGCCACCCTGCCCTCCCTGCGCCAGCCCTCCTGACGCCGGCGGCTGCCCAGCGCCGAGACGCCTCCCTGACCGCTGCCACCCTGTGCCGCGCTGCCTGCTGCTGCGCTAGCTCTGCATCCTTGTTTAGCTGCTGCTGCTAGCAGTACTGCTGCCTTGCATTGCATAGATGCATGGATGTTGCACTGTTGCTGCTAATTGCCGCTGCATGCATGTTGTGCTGCGTGAGCCACTGCTAGTGCTGCTGCTGACCAAGAGGAGAAGCAAGGAGAAGAGGTAGAAGGTCAGCAAGAAGATCAGGAAGAGGAAGAAGGAAGGAGAAGAAAAGAGAAGGGAAGAAAAGAGGTGGAAGCTAGGGTTTTATGATCTGCCTCCGATCTTTATCTAATTTTGTGGGTAATGATCTGGTCAATCTTGATTTGATCTTAGATTGAAGTTTATTCAAGATTTAGAGTAGTTTGGTTGCTGGGATTGGATGTTTTGGTTTAGCCTAGTTTAGTAAGTTGTACTGCAGAACATGTCGCACGCGTCTCTTCCTGACGACTTTACGCTGCGGCTCGACTAAATTTGTAGATATAGTGAAGTGGTATAGGTGACATGATCTCCATGCTAGGACCTCGACTTTGCCAAGAGGTTTGACACTTCCAGATAACACTTCTTGCATGGTAATCATTGGAACTTCATGCTGAAAAAAGCCTGATTGATGGTGAACTTCATTCTGAACAAAACCTGTTCCGCAGTGATTGAAAAGTACACAATATTCAGTAGGTTTCGTCATCCCCTGAACGTAGATCTGTTTGTTCTCCTGCCAAAAATCAATCGGGTGGGCACCAAACATGAAGAGGTTATACAGTTTGTATTCGCTAGCGCATGCAACAGCCATGTACCAGCTGAAATGTGCGTAAAAAAATTAGCCCTTAGTAACCCAGCCATGATGTTTGCGCATAGGAAAGAACCATTCAGGTTCATGGCCATCTCCATGTCTATTGATGGCATTTTGGGGTGCTCATCCAGGTCTATGCTTCCAAATGCAAGCGTTCTGAAGAAATACCAATACGCTCCTCACGTTTGGAATTTTACTTTGATATCTTCTGTTGTCCCAAAAACTCCGCCTGTGTAGTTTTTCTACGCGGCCTGTCCCAAGCCAGGAAAAATGAGGAGGGTTGTGTTAGGCCCGGTGAGCCAACGTAAAAATCAAGCCATATTTTCATAGAATGAAACCTAAAATTGATAATTCGTTGGGGCGTAACTCTCTCAGCGATGCGCCATATCGGAACCCGGATGTGGTGATAAATGAGCAAGGGTCAGGACGTCACTCCCTTAGTGACGCGCTACGTCGTCACCCGGATGTAGTGGAAAATGTGCAAGGGTCTTCGCACTTTACTCGACGAGTGCGAGGGGCAAGAAAGCTAGCCGAGGAGAGTAGGATCCGTCTAGTCAGTTGGAATGTAGGGTCCTTAACAGGTAAGTTAAGAGAGTTAGTTGATACGGCGATTATGAGACGTGTAAATATCTTGTGCATTCAAGAGACTAAATGGATGGGTTAGAAGGCGAAGGAGGTGGAGCATACTGGCTTTAAGTTGTGGTATATTGGAACAGAACGAAACAGGAATGGAGTAGGCATCTTAATTGATAAGGTTCTTAAGAGCGGAGTTGTCGACGTGAGGAGACAGAGGGATAGGATTATCCTAGTTAAGCTAATCTTTGGTGACTTGGTTTTGAATGTTGTTAGCGCTTATGCTGCACAAGTAGGTCTAGATGAGGCTGTTAAGAGGTAATTTTGGGAAGACCTAGATGATATAGTTAGAAGTGTGCCTAATGGTGAGAAGCTTTTCTTAGGAGGCGATTTCAATGGTCATGTTGGTACAACTAGTGGGGGGTTTCAAAGGGTGCATGGGGGTTTTGGTTATGGCGAAAGGAACCAAGAGGGAGAAGATATCTTAAACTTTGTTGTAGCCTATGATCTCATGATAGCTAACACATTTTTAGAAAGAGAGATTCTCATCTAGTTACCTTTAGTAGTGGCCAGCATTTTAGCCAGATCGATTTTGTGCTTGTTAGGAGGGAGGACAAACAAGCCTTCATAGACTGTAAGGTTATACCTGGAGAGTGTGTTGTCTAGCAACATAAGTTGGTAGTCTCCGACTTTCGTTTTAGGACACGAGTTCGACAGGCTAAGGTCGCTAGAGCCACGATGACGAAGTGGTGGAAACTCAAAGGGGACGCCTTGCAGGAGTTTAAGGAGAGGGTGATTGTAGAAGGGAAATGGAACGTGGGAGAAGCGAATAGTATGTGATCAGAGATGGCTTCTCGCATTAGGAAGGTTGCTACAGAGGTGCTTGGAGTGACCCGAGCGACAAGATGCGAACCTAAAGATACGTGGTGGTGGAACGAGGAAGTGCAAAAAGCTATTGAGGAGAAGAAGACATGCTACAAGCATATGCATCATGATAGGAGTAACGACAACATACAGAAATACAAAGCAGCAAAAAAGAAGGCAAATAAAGCGGTGAGTAAGGCATGAGGTAAGACCTATGAGGAAATGTATCAGAAGTTAAGTTCAAAGGAGGGCGAGAAGGATGTCTACAAGATGGCTAAACTTCGGGAAAAGAAGACGAGAGATTTCAACAAAGTTAAATGCATCAAAGACGATACTAATAGACTTTTGGTGAAAGACGATGAGATCAAGGATAGGTGGAGAGATTACTTTGATGGGTTGTTCAATCATGACAATGACGATAGTATGGTTGAACTGGATGATGCTTTTGATGACACCGATAGGCGGTTTGTTCAAAGAATCCAGAAGTCAGAAGTAAGAGAGGCCTTAAAAAGGATGAAAGTGGGTAAGACGTTAGGGCCTGATAACATTCCAATCGAGGTGTGGAAATGCCTGGGAGAAGTGGCGATCGTTTGGCTACCTAATTTGTTCAATAGCATTATTAGGTCGAACAAGATGCCTAACGAGTGGCGGATGAGCACTTTAGTACCAATTTTCAAAAATAAGGGAGACATTCAAAGTTATACTAATTATAGAAGAATTAATCTCATGAGCCACACACTGAAGCTATGGGAGCGTGTGATCGAGCACCGTTTAAGAAGAGTGACTAGCGTGACGACAAACCAATTTGGTTTTATGCCTGGGAGGTCGACCATCGAAGCTATTTTCTTGATACGGCGGTTGATGGAGAGGTATAGGGAGCAAAAGAAGGATCTTCACATGGTGTTTATCGACTTGGAGAAAGCTTATGACAAAGTGCCAAGAAGAATTATGTGGTGGACGCTTCAAAGGAAAAAAAGTCCCAACAAAGTATGTCACCCTAATTAAGGATATGTACCAAGATGTTGTGACTAATGTCAGAACATGTGGTGGTGATACAAGTGATTTCCCTATTAAGATAGGACTACATCAAGAGTCAGCGTTGAACCCATACATTTTTGCCCTTGTGATGGACGAGGTCACGTGGGACATACAAGAAGATATCTCTTGGTGTATACTTTTCGCTAATGATGTAGTGTTAGTTGATGAGAGTAGGATAGGTGTCGATAGGAAGCTGGAGATGTAGAGGAAGACCCTAGAATTGAAAGGCTTTAGACTGAGTAGGACTAAAACTGAGTATATGAAGTGTGATTTCAGCGGTGCCGGTGCAGATGATGGAGATGTTAGGCTAGACGGACAAGTAGTGCCTAGAAAGGACACGTTTCGATATTTGGGATCGATGTTACAGCGAGACGGAGAGATTGATGAAGACGTGAGCCATAGGATTAGAGCGGGGTGGGTAAAATGGCGCCAAGCTTCGGGTGTCCTGTGTGACAAAAGAGTTCCTCAAAAGTTAAAGGGTAAGTTCTATAGGACGGCAATCAGACCTGCTATGCTATATAGAGCAGAATGTTGGGTGACTAAAAGACAACATATACAGAATATGAGTGTTGCGGAGATGAGGATGCTGCGGTGGATATGTGGTCACACAAGGATAGATCGAATCCGCAATGAGGATATACGTGATAGGGTGGGGGTAGCACCAATTGAGGAGAAGCTTGTCCAACATCGTTTGAGATGGTTTGGACATCTCCAACGGAGGCCTTCTGAGGCACCGGTAAGTAGTAGAATTTTAAAATGTACTGAAAATGTAAGAAGAGGCAGAGGTCGACCAAAACTAACGTGGGAGGAAGCAGTTAAAAGAGATTTGAGGGATTGGAATGTAGTTAAAGAATTAGCTTTGGATAGGAACGCATGGAAGTTAGCGATCCACGTACCGGAACCTTAAGAAGGTTTGGGGGCTGTGTTTTAGGCTCCCGGTTCAGATGGCGGGATGTACAGTTTAGGGTTTTAGCATTGTAGGTTTTATTTTTGTTCTATTTTATTTTACTTTATTTTATCTGCAAGACTCTCATCTCTTTGACTTTAAGGAGATTTCATTCCCAGCCTACCCCAACTTGTTTGGGATCAAAAGCTTTGTTGTTGTTGTTGTATCTTCTGTTGTCCCAAAACATACAATCTTGTCTAACCAGCTAGTGATTTTGATTCTATTGCTTTTTGAAATGAATCTTTTCGAAACTGAGTAAATCCTTTTCCATTCACGCTTATCAAGATCTTCAGCCAGTTCAATAGTGATCGACAATTTTTGTTTTCACTTAAGGCACGGTTCTCATTTGATTTAACCACCATCTTTTAGAGTTGTCCCCATTTTTAAGATTATTTTCACTGAGACCTAAATTTGAAAGAATTGATCACGTACCCTACACTGCATACATGCTCGACAATGGTCTCTTTCCAGCTCGTCCTGGACCAAACACCTTTTTATTTCAGATGTTGAACCAAATACTTGGTAGGACACCTGGATCTTCCGTACCAAGAGGATTAGTTTGTGGCGACCAAACATACACTTGTCCATAAACAAGTACTGAAGTACATATTGTATATTGATGGTACATATAAGGACAACTCTTCAAAACCAATTAAACTCATTCGCTCTATCAATGATTTTGTTGAATGGAATTTGTTATTGGAAACCTAAAAGAAGGAAAAAAAAACGAATCTGTTGAGTTCACCTAAAAGCAAGGTTTCAAAAACCGGAAACGGAAAAATTGGACCCTCTCCAGGTCACCGGTTAGCGTCCGGAGTTACTGCTTATACAATTAAATTCAAATTTTAAATTTAAAACTTTTTCGGACCGATATTCTTTTACTGGTACTTTTACTGGTACGGCCGGTTACTGCCGATTTTTTTAAGCACGGAGAAAAGCAGCTCCATTGTGGATTTTGTTTGTTGCAAGGTTGATGGTCAAATGAACAGAGAGAAGTATGTTACGTAAATTTGTGTTTAGTGTTTGAGGTCGGAGTAAATCTAGACCTCACATAGCATAGATACTTCCCCATTGAAATGGCAACGAGATTTGAACCATATGAGGTCTAGTCGTATTTCTGTATCTTTACCAACCAACTGTAACATCCAAATTCGCCGATTCGCAGGATCTTCAAAGTTCAAGAACGCATCCTCAAGGATCTTTTGCTTGATCTTCGAAATTTTCCCCAATCGGTGCAAGAATCCAAACCCCCCCCTCAGGTTGCCCAATTTGCTCAAGATTCGATTCCTTCCCCAAAAAGCACCGAGTCCTTCCTCCCCAATCCCCCTAACCCTAGCCCTACCCCTCCCCTAGCCCTGTGTCGCCCGCATCCGGCCAAACCCGCTGGCCGCGTCAGGCCGCCCCGGCGTCTGTGCCCGGTGCTTTCCCTCGTCCCGTCCCTTTCCCTCTGTCCCGCCTCGGCTCTTGCGCCGTGCCGTCGTCAACGGTCACCTCCCCCTCCCGGATCCAAAGCCCTCCGGCTATAAAGAGCCGAGCTTCCCCCTCCTTCCGGCCGAACCACCCCCCCACTCATCCCTCTTTCCCCGAGCAAGAAGAAGATCAAGCAAGGAGTCCGAGGGACTTACCTTCGGAAGTCGTCGTCGCCGTCGACGTTGCCGCTGCTCGGTGAGCCTCGCCACCGTGCCCAAGCCTCCCCGCTCCCCTCCGTCGCCGTCGTCGCCGCCGCCGTTTTTCCCCGAGCGCCTCCATTCCCCTCCTCGCCTCGCGCGCCGCCGCCGCCGCCTCGTTCCTCCCTCTCCCCTCTGCCCTAGTCGCTGCCCTGCCCGAGTGAAGTCTGGGCCGAGAGCGCCCCCTCCTCGCTTTCTTTTGGTGCCGGGCCAACGCGCCGAAGCCGCGGGCCGCGCCCACGGGCCGCACGCGCGCGCACGCCGCTGGCCAGGCCGGGCCGAAAAGTTGGCTTTGGGCCACTTGCGTTTTTCTTTTATTTGTGTTTTTCTTTTCCTTTTCTGTTTTTAATTTCAAAGAGAGGCTTCAATTATTTATTTCTTCCCCATTTTAACTCCAAAAATTGTGGTTTTTGTTTCTAAAAATTTCTAAAATCAAGCTCTTGTTGTTAGTGCTAGTTTGGTTTATTTTAGAGTTCATTTGATGAGGATTGTTATTTATTTATTTTGTTTGCTCGCTTGTCTCCTTTTCCGGTACGATCGTTCGCGTAGAGTTCGGAGAAGCCGGAGACCCCCACTTCGATCAAGCTCAAGAGTATCAAGATCATCTAGCCGTAGACCCAAAGTAGTCAACACTTTGATCATATTGAACCTACGTTTTATGCAAATTATGTTCTTTTAAATATCAAATTGCATACTTTAATTCCCTTATGCAAATGTATGTTAAATACCTAAGGTAGTTAAATGCCAATTTGATGCTTAATTATTAATACACCATCCCTTGATAATTGAATTGCCATACACCCTTGTCACCCTAGTAAATATTTGGTAACTATACTAGTATAGGCTATACTTAAGCGCCATGCTAGTCTTGCTTAAGTATCGGGTATCATCTACCCCATTCATCATCTTTTGAAATGAACATGATTTTGGGCATCATTGGGTGTAAATGACCGAGATGGTTATGATGTTGTATTTTCCTATCTCTCAAAACCCTAAGAATTGCTTATCACATCTGGGCGGATGGTATGATGGATGGTATGTTGGTGGGTGCTAATGCAGCCCAAAAAATGTTGGTTTGTGGATGGTATGTGGTATGAACCGCCCAGATAGTCCCTAAGGACTTAATCCTGTGATGACCTCCCAATGTAAAACAGTACGACCACATGTCTATAATGGTGTCGACCTGGCCAAATAATTTGTAATCGTTAGTATGAGTTGCACCAGGCAGATGACCCGCTACGCCATAAGCCTTTGTGGCTATGGGTTGGGGTGTACGACTTACGGGTCTATGTGAGCGTAAGTCGTGTGGCGCAAGAGGGGGTCTGGGAAAGGGTTGACGGGTCTATGTGAGCGTAACCCTTCTCGTGAAACCTAGCGGGTGTAACAAATCTGGGGATGCATTGTAAAGGCCTTGTGACGATCTCCCTTGACTCACATGTCTACTAAACATGTGTATATGTCGGGATGATTGTCTCTTGTGGGTAAAGTGTACAACCTCTGCAGAGTGTAATGAACTGTTCGAATAGCCGTGCCCACGGTCAAGGGTGGACATGGGAACTTACAAGAGTTAGTTCTATTTATAAAACCTTTGTGGGCGGGATAAAATGTGTTGGGTCGTTGTGACCCTGGTTTTGGTGTTTCCTGGGTGGAAGTACCCCGGTGACGTTAAGTGGTGGATGTAACCGCTAACAAAAATAAGCATGAGGTGGAGGTAACCTCTACTGTTATAAATATTGCATAAGTAATCTCTTTAACAAAATGCAATTTGGTTAAAATGCTAAGTGATAGGACTTTTTAATATTGGTACTCAAAATATTGCTTTGTGCAAATAAATGAACCCGAGCCATCCTTGTTAAGCCTTGCATGTATAATATTGCATACTCTGTGTTGGCTCGCGAGCACGGTAGTTGTGCTCATCCTCGCTCTTTCCCCCCAACCCCCAGAACCCGCAGATCGTGGAGACTACGCCTACTACGAGGACCTGGACGCCGAAGAGCAAGGAAATGAAGAGGAGTAGTATAGTTCTTGTAGTCTAGGTCTCGCCTCAGTCTGGTTGGCTCCGTTGGTACTTGTGTACCTCCTATATTATTCAAGCCCTTGGCTAATATCGGTCGACACCTAGTACCCCGGCCGCTTGCTCGTGGAGAGACTTGCTCTACCCCTTTTGCTTCCGCTATCGTACTCGAGATTTTGTAATGAACTCATTTGGCCTGATCGGCCCTATTGTAAACTCGACCCGACGTGGTCTATTTGAACTCTAATGCTTGTATTAATGAATGTTTCGATGTATGAATCGATTCAGCAATGTATCATGTGAGCGCTACCTACTGATCCAGGGAATAGCGCAGTATGTTCACAGAGGATTCTGGATTTTGAAATCCGGGTCCGACACCAACCAACCAACCAACCAACGTGTGGTTCCTGTCAAGTCTTTGTTTAATGCCAGGTCTTCGTGTTGTAATGATGAACATTGGTTCTTTCTTACGGTTGAACCAATTACGAATGACCAACCGAAAAGGATGTAAGCAGACAACGAAATGGCATGACTTGGACTTGGCTCGTACCCGGCATTCGTTTGTCCACACCGATGTGTACTTTTGTACAAGTGAATTTAGATTCCAAGCACTTTGGGCCAGATGCATTAAAAAAAATTCTAAGAGTATAACAAAAGATCAATTTTGTTATAGAGCACAGTACTATTTTGTTTTGCTAATTGCTACTGTCTGTGCACGAAACAAACTTTCTTATGGGCCGTAGCAAGCATAACTCAATCGGTAAGTCATCTCGATTGTTTTGGCTAATAACTAACTAAACTTCAGTTAATAATAATTGTGAGTCGGACGAAGTCATTCTCATTTACGTGGATCTTCGATCTTCTTGTACAACTTTTTGGGATTAGATCTCGTAACCTCTGTGTTCTAAACTTTAAAATGATTCTTTTAGAAGACATATACTTTTAACGTTTTTTCTTTAAATTTTGGGGAGATTTCAATTTAGGTTGTGATGTAGTCTGTCTGTGCACTCTACTCCACTACCTATCTCGAGTCGATTCAGCTATTAAAAGACAAAATTTACAACGTGACATCGTACTTGTATGGCGTTTGATTGAACTTAGTGTAAAATCGTGATTCGGCTGGTGAAGACTATGTATTCGCTTGAACACATTTGGTTAATTATATAAATTTTGAGTACTTTCGAAATTTGTGCCTATAATGATATCAGTAGTTTCTTCATGGAAACAAATTTGGGAGCACATGCATTCGTACTTACATTTACAGTATTATTTGCTTGGTAACTTCCATGGACAGACCGGAGTTTGCCGAAGTCTCCATGTTGACAAGGTCCGTATAGAAAAGACTTACCCGTGCAAAACACGGCCAGCTGAAGAGGTGTTGAGCTGCTGCTCCATCCATTATATCTCCGTGTTCCATTCGATTTGGCCCTCGATCGCGCGCTCCATTCCCTGAGCAGTTGTTCCTTCCATAGAGGTTTCGTTGGGAGGCGGCCGTGCTCCCGGCCGGGCACGACTGGATCGTCGTCGTATTCCCACTTTGGCCATTGTTATCCAAGGTACTTTTGCACGAACTTACTGCTGCAGCTCTTGCTTAATTTATTGCGACTAGCTGTTCACACCTCTTGTGCGTCTGTCTTTAGCTAGTGTTTTAGTTTGGCTTGATAGCTGCACGTAGGCTGTCGCGATCACATGTTTGAGTAGATAAACACCGTAAGTCCGTAACAGGTCTAGGCTAGTGATTACTACTACGGGACGATATTTGGCCAAATGTGAGCTTCTCCAATAAGGCAGCTTATAATTAAGAACTAGCTTCTCCTTGGCTAAGCTTTCAAAATGGATTGGAAACAATCAATATATATTTCTTTTTTCTCTCTCGCTGTTTTCATATACATTTTATTATTTATTTCCATATACACCAGAAAAGATCGATCAAGAACAAAATATGATTTTATTGGATTGAATCATTATACATTAAGATTCACATGTACTTGAACCGATCAGAACACACAACAACATTATGAAATCTAGAGATCCTCCGAACAATAGATTGGATCAGCAAATAGAGAGCAAGCAAATTGAATTGACCAGAGCTGACAACATCATTCAATCCTCTAGACAAAAATTGAAGCAGCAAACATTATTCAATCTATCATCTAATCATCGCCGGTGGGGAGCAGCTCGTTGGTGTTGCCCCTGCCGCTCCAGACTCCGGAGAGGTCGTTTCAAGGGAGCTCCAACATGTTGTAGGCCACAATTTCATGGGTCACGCCGAGGGGGTGTTTGGAACGGCTAGACTTTTCTGAAAAGTGGTTTCTGACTATGTTACAGGGTTTTCTGGCTGTGAGCTGAACGGCTAGGCTTTTCTGATTTATTGTTTGGCTGCCTAACTTTTAGGTAGGCTGTCTGCAGCTTCCGAGATGGAAAATGTCTGAAATGACCATGAGGATAGTAATGGCTTGTTTGATGCCGTTTAACACAATTAACAACATTTAACAATATTTGACGATATTTAACAGCATTTAACAACAGTTGACCACTATTAATGACAACTAACGCAGTTGACGAGAACTACCGATATTGACCACGATTAATAACAATATACCGTAAACAACACAATAAACCACAATTAGCATATTTAACGATAATTATTACAATAAACATTTATTACAACAAACAATTATTATATAAATAATTATTACAATAAGTAATTATTACACACAATTATTACAATGAATAATGAATACAACTAAAACAATTCTTACAATGAATAAATATTACAATAAATAATTATTAAAAAAATCCATACTAGCAGAATTTAAATTTTGATAATGCTCAACCAGTCAGCAATTCCATGCATTAATGGATAATGAATTTAGCTCTATATGTAGCAGGAACATGCATTAATGGATATAATTACAATAAGAGTAACCGAACAAATTTCTATATATATTGAGGCATCCAGAGTTACTTCATAGTCATTGTAAACTATTTCTGAGTAAGTTTCACTGATCTTCTAGATGTCAAGTACACCTTACCAACCTCAATTAGGTTATAAAACTAATCAAGCACGGAATTGAAGCATGTTGCACAAATTTCTCCACCATGTGAATCAAGGAGATCAGTAAGTTCTATTGCCATTGCCATGCCAAGAACTGTCAATGTTTGGATTGATTGATACAATATACAGAATTAGTGACAATGTTTGGATTAGTTAGTTCAGTACATATATTAAATAATATCAAACTAAATACTAAATACTGAAAGTAAACCAAGCAAATTCACAATTATTACATAAATAATCCATACACCCTTCACTTTTTTCCGGGCTTTGGACCGACATCGACAGTGTTAGGCACCCCTACCCTCACACATACCCCCAAAAATAAAACTAAAATTTGCTTATGTACATTGAATTACCTCTCCATGTAAATTTATAGGATAATAATTAAGAGAACAAAACAAAGCTCATGTTAGGGAAGACAGCTAGCTCATGTATGTACATAAATATTTTTGAGGAAAAAAATGAATGACAGATCCAGTTAAATATTTTCCCAAGTTAAACATGTTCAAATTAGAATTGAGATTAACACATAACATGATAAGCAAAAGGAGAATCAACATACTACAGAACCAATACAAGACCATATTTCATGCAAAAAATACATCTATTGATCATGCTAGGATCCAAATACACGTTGATGCATAACAAAGAGAAACAAAGACGCTCAATTTTCAGAGAATGGTAATAAAACAATGGCAAGACCAAGTGATAAACAAACATCAAACATAGAATTATCATCAGCACTAATGTTATTTATGAATTGGATGCTCAATGCCCAATTATTCCAGTGTGCAATCATATGCATGAATTGTAGATTGAATGGATGAACAAGTTGTCATGCATGCCCTAACAAGAGATCAAAACACAAAACATATCATTGTTTGGCCAAGCACCAGCTCCATGTTATGACATGAGTTCATACCATGCATCCTACTAGCAATGCAAAGTGCAACGAGCAATTGAATGCATGAATTGTTCCAGTGTGCAATGCAAACTTGCAGGTGATACATGAATTGAAGAATTTTGCATCTACAATCACAATGAACCATATACAATGAGATACCATAAGGTACAAATAGACTCACAACTAGTTGTCTAGAAATGAGCTAAACAATGCCAATTCATCAATCACAAGACAGTTCAAACAACAGTCCACAAACACAGCTTCCTTGCTGAGCAGGGTACTCTCGCTCAGTTCTCTTGTCCTGGTGCTCATGCTCAGAATGGTGTTGCTGAGCGCAAGCATCGTCACCTCCTTGAGACGGCTCGTGCACTGATGATTGCCGCCTCCACTCCACCTCACTTTTGGGCCGAGGCTGTTTCCACTGCCACCTATCTCGTTAACATCCAGCCCTCTTCTGCTCTTCAGGGTGCGATCCCTGTTGAGCGTCTCGTGGTCTTCTTCCGACTACTCGCCTTCGCTCGCTTGGCTGCGTTTGCTATGTTCTCTCGCCTCGAGAACGTACCAAACCGATCGCCACTGTTGAGTGTGTCTTTCGGGATACGATGCGTCAGCACAAGGGATATCGGTGCTGGGATCCTGTTGGTCGACGGATGCGGATTTCTCGGGATGTGACTTTCGACGAGTCTCGTCCCTTCTACCCACGTCCTACCTCTCCTTCGGCCTCGGCTTCCTCTGTGGAGTCTCTGTCCTTTTTGACCTTTCCAGATACACCTATATCTGTCTTGCCCTCATCTACCCATCCCACTGAGTCTCCACATATTCCTCCTGTGGCCTCTCTGCCGTTGTCGCCGCCTGCTTCGTCTCCTGCGGCTCCTCCCACTACACTTGTCTACACTCGTCGACCTCGTATTGAGGATCTTCCAGCTGAGCCATCTTCTCCTGATGTTCTATCTTCTCCTGATGATCCATCTTCCCTTGATGGGTTATCTTCTCCTCCCTACGCTCTCTGCGATCGCCAGTCGATTCGGCCTCCGCCTGCTTTGGTTTTTCCGTGCAGCTACTCTTGAGCTCGTCTCCTATCGCGATGTGTTACTCATCCCGAGTGGCGCATGCTATGGTCGAGAGATTCTTTGCCGCCGAGCGCATTGGTACTTGGGATCTTGTTCCTTTTCCTTCTCACTCGCCCCATCACGTGTAAGTGGGTCTATAAGATTAAGACTCGCTCGATGGCTCTCTTGAGCGCTATAAGGCGCGTCTTGTTGCTCGTGGCTTCCAGCGGGAGTATGGTCGTGACTACGACGAGACTTTTGCTCCTGTGGCTCACATGACCACTGTCCGCACTCTTCTTGCAGTGGCGTATGTTCGCCACTGGTTTGTTTCTCAGCTTGATGTCAAGAATGCCTTTCTTAATGGCGAGTTGCGTGAGGAGGTCTACATGCTTCCGCCACCTGGGTATTCTGTTCCTGAGGGTATGGTCCGCCGCCTTCGCCGTTTCTCTATGGCCTTAAGCAAGCCCTCGTGCTTGGTTTGAGCGCTTCTCCTTTGTGATCACCTGCGGCTTTTCGCCTAGTGATCATGATCCTGCGCTCTTTGTCCACACTTCGTCTCGTGGTCAGACTCTTCTTCTTCTGTATGTTGATGACATGATCATTACCGGAGATGATTCTGCGTACATTGCCTTTGTCAAGGCTCATCTTAGTGAGCAGTTTCTTATGTCGGATCTTGGTCCTCTTCGTTACTTCCTTTGGATTGAGGTTACTTCCACTCCAGATGGTTTCTTTATGTCCCAAGAGAAGTATATTCAGGATCTTCTTGATCGCGCCTCTCATCGACAACAGATCGTTGAGACTCCCATGGAGCTCAATGTTCACCTCCGACCCTCTGATGGCGAGCCTCTTTCTGATCCGACTCGCTATCGTCATCTTGTTGGGAGTCTTGTCTATCTTGCTGTTACTCGTCCAGATATCACTTATCCAGTCCACATTCTGAGTCAGTTCGTATCTGCTCCCACTCAGGTCCACTACAACCACCTTCTTCGAGTTCTGCGATATCTTCGTGGGACTATCTCTCGCCGTCTTTTCTTTCCACATTCCAGCTCGTTACAGCTTCAGGTTTATTCGGATGCTACTTGGGCCAGCGATCCCTCTGATCGCCGGTCTATCTCTGCTTACTGTGTTTTTCTTGATGGTTCTCTCATTGCCTGGAAGACAAAGAAACAGACTGCAGTGTCCCGTTCGAGTGCAGAGGCTGAGTTGCGAGCTATGGCTCTCTTGACAGCAGAGATTACTTGGCTACGGTGGTTACTTGAGGATTTTGGTGTATCTGTCACTACACCGACTCCTCTTTTGTCCGATAGTACAGGTGCTATCAGTATTGCCCGTGACCCTGTGAAGCATGAGCTTACCAAGCATATTGGTGTTGATGCTTCCTTCATGCGGTCTTGTGTGCATGATCAGGTGATTGGTCTTCAGTATGTGCTTTCAGAGCTTCAGATAGCGGATTTCTTCACGAAGGCCCAGACTCGTGCACAACACGGTTTCTATCTCTCCAAACTCAGTGTTGTTGATCCACCATGAGTTTGAGGGGGGGTGTTAGAGATATATATGTATAGTGTGTTATTCTCCATTGTTATAAGGGGTTATTTGCATATTCACCACATGTACTTGTGTATATATACTGGCCCATTGGCCCCAATATTGAATACAAGCGCTATTCATCACAATTATCATCTTCTGCATGCGTGTATGTTTTGAGAGAAGAAAGCTTACAAATGTCAAGAAACAGTATTTTCAGCAACATGGAGGGCTACTATTATTTGAGAAGATGAAATCAGACCAGGGACTTGCATTTACGGTGTTTACTGAAGCAGAACTAGAACAAGCAACAAACAAGTTTGACAAAGGCCAAATTCTTGGACATGGAGGCCATGGCACTGTGTACAAGGGAATAATTAAGGATAAAATTCCAGTGGCAATTAAAAGATGTGCATTGATTGATGATAGGCATAAGAAGGAATTTGGTAAAGAAATGCTAATTCTTTCCCAGATCAATCACAAGAACATTGTTAAGCTATTGGGTTGCTGCCTTGAGGTGGAAGTCCCAATGCTGGTGTATGAGCTCATCCCACATGGAACACTGTTTGATCTTATTCATGGCAAGGGCCGCACGTTGCATATCCCTTTCAGTTCCCTCTTAAGGATTGTCAACGAGGCAGCCGAGGGGCTTGCATTTTTACATTCCTATGCAAACCCACCAATTCTACATGGTGATGTGAAAACCTCCAACATCCTTCTTGATGAGAATTACATGGCAAAGGTATCAGATTTTGGAGCCTCCATACTAGCACCAACTGATGAAGCCCAATTCGTGACAATGGTTCAAGGGACATGTGGTTATCTGGATCCTGAATATATGCAAACATGCCGGTTGACAGATAAGAGTGATGTTTATAGCTTTGGTGTTGTCCTCTTGGAGATCCTAACTGGGCAGATGCCACTCAAACTTGAAGGTCCTGAGCTACAAAAAAGCTTGTCGTCCAGTTTCCTATCGGCTATGAAGGAGAACAATCTTGATGCTATGTTGGACAGTCAAATAAAAGGTCATGAGAGCATGGAATTGCTTGGAGGGCTTGCGTAACTAGGCAATGCTTGGATATGTGCGGTGACAACAGGCCCTCAATGAAAGAGGTATCTGAGGAGCTTAGCAGACTAAGAAAGCTTTCGAAACATCCTTGGATACAGCGTGACACTGAGACAGAGGGCTTTCTTGGCGGACCATCAACCAGTATTTTTGAAATAGACCAGAGGACAGAGTACGCAGGGAAGGTTGAAGAAATGCCAATTAATCCAAGCAGTTCTTACTTTATCAGGTGAAAACAATCGTGACAGGCCTATACTTCAGCATATTCATTGGCCCTTAAGCTTCTGCTCTTTTAGTTACCTGTGACATTTTTTATATTTGCAACTTGCCAGATTTTTCTCTTTGTACAAGAATTTGGCCACTTTAGCATGAATAAATGTACTATGTTACAAGTTGGGGGTGCATTCAGTGCTAACCCATCTCTCCATGTAAACTCGTGCGAACCTTCCATAGAGATTTCCAAAATTTCTCTTCATGTAAACTTGTGCGAATCAATACTAACGAGATTTGGAGCATGGATACCTGGAATAGTTGGGGATCTGAACCCCCACCGCCCGGACGGGATCGGAGTCGGATAAGGGAATGGGGATCGAGGCAAGCTGCAATCGTTGGTTTTGCGGAGGAATTTGGTCGACGACGAAGCGGATTGGCTCACGCGCTGCCCACCTCGTGGGGTTGATCGGCGAGGATGCGGCATGGACGCCGGACGGCCGAGCACTCCTCCCTCCTGCTGTCCGAGCCCAGGCGCCCAGCCCACAAATCCTACGGAGACTCGGCGCGGAGGCACGCCACGTTTCATTTACGCCTGGGTCCACTCCGCTCGTTGCTTCCAACGCGCGCGGTACAGTCTCAGAATGAAACATAGGGAAACACGTAACTATTTTTTTAGCTTCTCGGTACACTTAATTCAATAGTCAATACATGTCGTCTATTCATTTTGATTTAATCGTTCGTATTAATTACGATTTAATTATACTATATCTGGTATTATAGATAATAAAATCCCGAGGTGGTACAATTATAATTGTTCATGTGGGATCGCATAACATAAGAGTAATATTTTCAACCCTGGATAAAAAAGTTCATAATACCCTCTCAAATAAATTATAAAAACAAAGAAAAGTCTATTATATCTTTACCAAATGAATGGTCAGATTTAATTTATAGTACCATCGTATACTTACTAGTACAATGTACAGTAAAATTTCTCTCTTTTTTCAACCAAAAAACAATAGACATACTAAAAAGCAAGTGAAGATATATATATATATATATATATATATATATATTGATGCGACACTTGGTGTCCTAATTTTTTTGGTGAGATGGATAATTTGATTTGGGTAGAGACGACTATCACGATTCAGCTACCAATCGTACACGATCAATATACCCGTAATCACTAAACCAACTCCGTGATTGTTATCGACCTTGCTAGAAATATAATCGACTTGACCACGAAGGTCTATTCCTACATATAATCGAAGAAGAAGCAAGAACACAATAGATAAGCAATCCGAAATTGCGAATAGGAATTAAGATTGTATTAAAAGGTGAGGTTCGGAAGAACAATATCACTGTTGATCTCGCTGAACAAGAGGACAAAGTATAAAATAGCAAAGCTAAACTTTAATCAACAAAACCCACCAAACCCTAGGGGAGGCGGCCACTATGTATAGGAGGAAGAGGAGAAGGGAGGGCAGCCGTGGGTACTGTTCACGTGTGAACAGTACCAACCCTAGGGTGTCGGCAGAGTTGTTCAAACGCCAGGCCGAGCCGGGCTTCGTGCCGAACTTGAAAAGCCCAGTCTCAAACGGTCAGGCCCGAGCCCAGCCCGAAATTTGAATTTTTGATTAAAATATATTATTTTAATCTTTTTTTGGAATTAAAAATAATATTTAATTCACTTCCAGAATTAAAAAATAGATTTTTGCTTTTTTTTAATTATTTTCACAGGCCTTCGAGCTTTAGACCGAATTTGTAGTCCCAAGCCCGGCTTGGATAGGGTCGGGCTCGAGCCGGGTCGGATCGCCCGTGAACAAGTCCCAAGTTATCCCATTCATTACATGGCCCATGGCCCAACAATAGGTGATGCAGTACCATAGCATGTAGATGTAGCTTCGTTGGAGTAGAAGTAGCTCGATCCAATTGGGAAATATGGCATTGTAGTAGCCGAAAGTTCAATTGGAGAAGATGTGGTTGAAGTAGAAGATGCAATGCAAAGGGTCGAAGTAGTGGTTGCATCTTTAGGGTTGATGTCCACGTCATCCTCTCTTTCTTGAATTTGAGTCGTCCTCGACTCAATCGTTTTCTCCAAATCATCACTTTCCTGCAAAAAATTAGTAGCAACAAGAGGTAAAAAAAAACATGCATATCTTCTAATGGACACAAAGATTCTTTGCAAATCAGAGTATAGCATTCAGATTCATGTTTTTCCAAGTCAATGCAATCAGATTTTGTAGCTAACATAACAGGAGTTTTCAATTTAATTTCACTTGGAGCTATAATTTTATAATCAACTTTTGTCTTCTTCTGACTTGTTCTCTCAGTTTTTTTCTAATTCGTCATTTAATATGGTAGCAGGAGACATTGGAAGCAAACTGATTTTCTTTCCTTTATATATAAAAGTATAATGATTAAATCTAGCATGATGTTCAGTATATCTATTATATTGCCAAGGTCTAATTAACAATAACGAGTATGGTTGCATTGGTACGATATCGCAATCAACATAATCATGATATGATCCAATATAAAAATATACGCGCACACGTTTAGTCACCTTCAACTTATCACAAGAATTTAGCCATTGAATGTAGTAAGGATGAGGGTATTGAGTTGTGATCAAGCCAAGCTTCTCGACCATGTCTGTGCTAGCAAGATTGTTGCAACTTTCGTCATCGATAATGATTCTACATGAACATTCCTTGATGACGAACTTTGATTGAAATAAGGTGTGTCGTTGATTTTGTTTAGCATGCCCCATTTGAGCACTTAGCACACGCTGAGCAACTAGTCTTTGTGTGAGACCCCGGGTATTTAGCTTGTAATGCTTAGTCTTCCATTGACTCTAGCATCACAAATAAAATATCCCGTGCCTCAGAAAAATGTATACTTCCCATAATTGCAATATGCACACCCTTTTACAAAACATTGCATCAATTTCATACAACACACAAAACCAGAGCTAAAGCTTTACAAGCAAAAAACATACATTATAGTTATTACAAAAGAGAGGCCGACCAGCCAAGAATAAGCTAAAGAGTTAAACGAACAGCGGAAGCAAAATGCTATAAGATGGCTATGAACAAGAGCTAACCGGTTTGCCACACACCCACAAGGTAATCTGACCGGGCTGCCAAGCTAGTCGTCTACACCGCAGCAAAACTCACAAAAGTCGACCCCTTGAGGATCAACCTCCTCTGCAACAATTAAGCAATGCAAATGAGTACAAAAATGCACTCGCAAGACTTACGAGTAACAAACCTAGATATTACTACATGCAGACTTTAATCAAAGGAGAAGACTAAAGGTTCATCTTCAGCATAAAACAGATTTTATTTGCAATAGATAATAGATTGAAGGCGGTTTGCACAATCTGATTTTTAATTGTTCAAGTAACAGCGAGACAATAAGTAATAAAAGTAAGACATCCTGGAAATGACTAACCCAATAGCCATCACAACAATAGCACGAATTACCCATTCGTATCACCCACATCAAGTTTTAATGAAAAGTTGTAGTCTAGTTCTTGCACGACCTTACCAAGCATGTCTATAACCTAGGACGAGGCTATTCGAATAGATCAAAACCCTGCATGGGTATACCAATGTACCCACACTTCAGACCACTTTTTTGTCAAGCTATTAAACACACTTCCTTTGGTATGCCGGCACGGCTATATCCTATGAGACATTTTCAATAGATTGCATTAATTAAGAGTTGCACGTATGGGGGTTAACCCTTAGTGATCCGCCAGCGACGAAGATCACAAGGACCCATACGTTGAGTCGGAAACACTGGCCCAGCCGAAGCAACTACGGGTGTTCCTGGGTATGGAGAACCTAACCGGAACCCATCCCTCTCATCCCAATAACGAATATTTTTCTCTATCACTACCACCAGCGACTCATTAATTAACACCTCCCAAAGTACTCAATCAAGAGAGGTCTCGTATCCCTCTAGTGTGGCTAGCACGTAATTATCGTTTGGCTTAGTGACACAAGTAACTTGGTCCTTGTTGACCCGGGCACCATTCCATTCACACCAAAAGATCATACCAACATACCAATGTGCCCAAATCTAAAATATTTTACTTTTAGTTTTAGATTTCACAAATAAACAAGGCACAAGGTGCTGAATATAAATTATAATAAGTTTTGTATGATCAAGGTCATCGACTAAGTCGATAACCATCCAATTCTACTGGTATCTAAGTATTGCTAAGCATCATATCATAAATACAAATAAAAGACCATAAATTATTCACCGGGCTCTAATTCACCAGTGAGAATATTAACTTAGGTTTGTGGCAGGGGTGAACAATTTCAGGGAAACAATGCAATAGGCTTAGCTACCTCTAATCGACAAAAATTAACTTTGACACAAAGAAGCATGCATACTTATTCTTTCCAAACAAGATATTAGACTTTAAAAGTAATAGGATCAATATGATCAATTGATGTTACATCTGCTTGCCTTGCTGGACATCACTTGATTGCTGCAGAGGATTACTCTCGTACTCGACAATTTCTTCAGAACCTATCGCAAGAACGAGAAAATCTAATAAAAACGACAAACACCGAAAAAGACTCAAAATCCAAAATCCATGAATTTACACATCAGGTAGAGCATGATTTTAAATGAATTTAGCAATAAGAATCACTTGATTTGGACTAAGCATACAAAAGTTATAGCCTAAATAATTTTAATTTGCTGGAAAATTCAAATTTAATTGCTATCTGTTACTGTTCATCACACAAATTTCCAGAAAGTTTTTGAACATGAAATTTTTATGGTAGGTAGATAATGACATCCTAAGAACAACAAAAATTAGTTGACTACATTTGGAGTTAAAATGAATTTTCTATGATTTTTCTAAGTTATGAAACTAGGGCATAGAATTTTTCAGAAGCAAGGACTTAATGAAAACCTATTCTACACTAAAGCATTTTAACAGAGGAACCTAACAAATTTTAGTTTGCTCAATTTGAAGTTACAGAGAAAAACCTATGTATTTTACAAGTTTGAACAATTTTTAATGCAAGAAAAGTTAAACCGTTAAGGTGGAGAGGTCCCGAAGGAGGTCCTAAGGGTCAAGATCTACTGAGGGAGGTCCTGACGGCTAAGATCTCATAGAGGAGATCCTAAACGGTCAAGATCTAAACTGAGGGATGTCCTGACAGCTAAGATCTCATAGAGGAGGTCCTAAACGGTCAAGATCTAAATTGAGGGAGGTCCTGACGGCTAAGATCTCATAAAGGAGTTCCTAAACGGTCAAGATCTAAACTGAGGGAGCTCCTAACGATAAGATTTAATAGAGGGGAGGTCCTGGACGGCTCAGATCTCCATGGGGAGGTTCTGAACGGTCAAGATCTCCACGGGGAGGTCCTAAACGATAAGATCTAAAGGAGGGGAGGTCTTGGACGGCTCAGATCTCCATGGGGAGGTCTTGAATGGTCAAGATCTCCACGGGAAAGTCCTAAATGATATCTTTACAAAAGGCCAAGGGGGCTGGTCTTGACGGCCCAGATCTACACGGGGGGAGGTCCGGGACGGCCAAGATCGACCAGGGGTGGTCTTGAAGGTTGTCAAAGGGTGGTCTAGTTTACGACAACATGAGTCCAGTACCGCGCGGTTTTGCTCACCGGCTCGCCGCCAGTGACTCCGGCCACGGCGGCGCAACCCAAAGGCAGCAAAATGATCGCAATAACATTGCGCACCCAGGGGACATACTCTCAACAGCTGAACCAACCCCAAACGTCGGTGAGCCGGAAAGTGGCAGCGGTGCAAACACGGCCAAAAACGAAAATGACAAAAGAGCTCCGCAGCAGTCCAGATAGCGAGTGCCCAAGCACTAAGGGACTACCAGGAGGTTACCGGAGCACAGAGGAGGTCCAGAGGTGATCGGGGGAGCTGGCGATGATGACCACCGCCGGTGCTGAGGAAGATAACGCGGAGAAGGTGGTCGGCGCTGAGGACGAAAGGAGGTGAACACGACCGCGGAGATCCCAAAACCCGAACTTAGGCCGCCCCTGGAAAAGCAACCACTGGAGCCCTGTCATCACTGAGGAGCTCCAAGGTCCTCTGGTGTTTTGAGCAAAAGGACACAGAGGGTGTGCTCGGGTTTGCTAGGCGACGTGGAAAAAGAGCTAAGGAGGAGCTCAGGGACCTTAAGTAGCTGGAGGGCAAAGGAGTGGAGCAAGGTCAAGTTCCATGGTGAACTGGGCTTAGGACACTGCCATGGACAAGCTTGAGTGATGGGAGTAGTTGAAGACCAAGACTTTGGGGAAAAGCTCTGACCCGCATTTAATGTTGGCAGTAAAGAGCCGTTGACAAGGACAAAGAAGAAGTGACTAGGCGCTGCTCCTCCTCTGCCATGGCGCATGTGTGCGCAGGCTGAGGAAGATGATGATGACCAGGCTTAGAGGTCCCGCCTGCCAGTGAAAGAACCAAGGTTGTCTGGTCAAAAGAAGAAAACGGTTAGGTTAGACTTAGATTTGAGTCAGGAGGTCTTGGCGGTTGGATTAGAAACGGAAGGCCATGATTTAAAGTAACGTTCGGAGGTCCCGAGCGTTTAAAGAGATCTGAGACACCGATCTAAATATGGACGGCCCACGATCACCTAGGCGCTAACAGTGGTGGTAGCCAAGGGTGGTTTGGAGGGTTGTCTTTGCAAAGACCAACGGGGTGGTCTTTGAAAAAACACCGAAGGTGGTCTGAGGGTGGTCTTTGGGGAGGTCTTTGGGGAGGTCTGTGAGGAGGTCTTTGAGGTGGTCTTTGCAAACAACCCAGGGTGGTCTTTGCAAAGACACAGAGGTGGTCGTGACCAAGGGTGGTCTTTGGGGAGGTCTGAGAGCTCCCGAAGATCTCAGTGGTAGGCAGGTCCAACGACTGAAACGGAATGCGCTCAAGGATGATCCCAAGGTGCATTTAGTTGATTTGGTTTGACCAAGTCCAGAGGTTGGCCTCGGGTCTGACCTGAGTCCAACAGGACTTTGACTTAGGGTTTGAAATTTGAGCTGAAACTTGGAAGAATTTTTAGAGGTAGCAAACCAACTCCAAAATTTCTGAAATTTTTACAGGAGCTTGCTGACTCTAGGATTGACCTTGTATAAAATTTCCAGAGGTTTTTATGTAAAGCATTTTTCTCCAAAAAATTCCTTAAGGTATTGGTCTAGGGTTTGACCCAAAGTCAAACTGGTTTGACTGATCTCTAAAAGTATTCAAACAATTTCTAAAAATTTAGAAATTTTTCAGAGGAGTCACACAACATCCCTAGAACCAAGGAAAACTATTTTTAGAGGATGATCATAAGATTTGACCAAGATTTGAAAAAGAGAGGGTCATGACTTTAGTCAACTGGGGATTTAGATTTTTGATTTCCCACAATCCCTTTACAAGAATTACAGAAAAGTTTAAAAACTTCAAGATGCAAGAAAAGTTTTAATTTCTACATATTTTCTTACATTTGAAACACAAGCCAAGATTTTGGATGTTACACTTTGGTACTTGTCAGATGTCTCACAGCCTAATTGCTCTTCGTCAATTTTATCACCTACATTGTTAGCTGCAATCAAAACATATTCTTCCTTAATATCGCTAGCTGAAGTGTACGCACCATTGTCCTTTATAAGTAAAGCTTGCTGATTTGGACAATCGCACATCAAGTGCCCAAATCCTTTGCAACGGTGATATTGTACATCTCTGGATTGCCCTGTAGAAGCAACGGAAGAAGCACTTTTTGTGAGCACTTATACCTTTGCTGATTTGCTTGCATCAGGGATATGTGTAGGAGTGAAAGGAGCAGTAGGGGGCGCACGGCTTGAGGAGGGTGCATCATGGCCAGAAGTGGAGGTCTATGGCTCACGGGTCTATAGAATAGTGAACCTGGCATGTGGGGTCCACATGTCAGTGGGTGGGTCTACCGTGGACCAAGTTCACATGTACTGATTCTGAAGCGTTTTGCGGGTGGGTGCAGACACAGCATTGACGTGGTGGACATGTGTGCACAAGGTTGACGTGGCACCGACGTGGCGGGCACGTGGTTGACACCTGGCCTCCACGTCAGCTTGATGGCGGCGAGGCTTGGGGTCTGATGGTCGTCGGTGTTCTAGGCTGTGGCAGAGGAAGCGGAGGTGTGCCTCGGGTAGCTTGCGTGACGAGGAACCTAATGGGGTACACGCGGTGCCTAGAGTTGGACGGAGGTGACCAGTGGCGAGGTCTAAGCGACGGCTAAGGCTTGAGCTTGATGGCGATGGGGCTAGGGTGGCGCTCCAGCGATGTTAAGGTGACGACGGTGTAGATCAGGCCCTTACGATGCCGACGGTGGTGACACTGAGGCCTCGGGCTCACCAACGGCTGCAGAAGACAGCGATGAAGAGTTTAGTGGCGACTTTTCTTCTTCGTGTAGTTCCGACGGCTAGGCGACGAGCGCAATGTGGCGGCTAGGTTTTTTAGGGCGGTGCGGCTCGGGGTGTAGAAAACGAGGGCCCTCGGGTCCTTTTAAAGATGATAACGAGGTGACCGAAAGAAACACGGTGGTAGAGTCGTAACAGAATTGGAGAAGACAGTCCGAGTCAGGGATGACAGGGACACCTCATAGGTGGGACCCACCCGTTAGTGACTGCAGCTCGGACACGAGACGCGGTTGCGACGCGTGGTGGTGAAGGTGGGTTGGGCTGCGGAGTTGCGCGGGTTGCGTCGGTTGTTGGGCTGGGCTGAGGAAGAAATGGGCCAAGGGAATAGGATTCAACCACTTGATTTTCCTGGTTTTTAAATAGGTTTTTCATTTTTAGAAATACCAGAAAATCCAAATGGTAATTTAAAAATAGCAAATAAACTCAGAAAAAATCCCATAAAAATCTAGAAAATCTTTCTAGACACAAAGAACTCAAATACAATAGTTCTAGAATTAATTGATATTCAGATTAGTCACATTAAATTGTTTTGATATTTGAAAGTCTCATTTAAGTTTTATTAAATTCAAATAAAATTGGTGATTTTTTCCAAAGGACGAAACTACTAAAAAAGATTTTGAAACTCAGAAAATGCGCTAAAAGTGAGGAAATGGGCTGGGGAAACATGAATTGGGCCCAAAGGACTTTCCTGGATTTTAATAAGTTTTCTATTTTAAAAATACAAAAAATCCAAAGGCAATTTAAAAATAGAAAATGAACCCAGACAAATTCCATAAAAATATGGAAAATACTTCCAAGCACAAGGAACTCAAATAAAATAATATTGGAATTAATTGATTTTCATATTAATCATATTAAATTATTTTGACTTTAAAAAAATCACATTTAAGCTTTATTAAATTCAACTAAAATTTGTTGATATTTTTGAAGAGGCTAAACTACTCAAAAAGGTTTTGAAATTCCAAAAATTGAGATGTTCCGGGCATGCAGCTACATGATCCATGCATAATGGAGAGTGATTAGTTTATAAGAACCCCAACAATTTATTGTGCTCACTGATTTTCTTCCATCAAAGCTTATACTTCAATTACGTTCATCATGTTGTATTTTCCTTGAAGCTTCTATTGTCATCTCCAATATTTAGGATATCTTAAAAATCTAAATAGCCTATAAAATATGTAAATATATTCTCAAGCATTTATATAAACTTTGAAACAAATTTAGCCACGGAAATACGCAGGCCACCCTGCCAGTTTATAAGAATTATGTGTTATTTTAGAGAAAAAAAATACCGAGCTTCTACTTACTATCCAAATTATGAGTAATCTACGCGTACGGACTGTCCCTGATGTGTACACATTTCATCACTACCTCAAGTAAAATAATTACACAAGATGTAAAAACATTCATCATAGCGATAACAGGACAACATATCATTTCTCGTTAGGCAGAGCTAGAGGAAACACAACTTGCATGCTTCATGTTACTCACATTTATATACCTATTTTGTTTTTAACGAACTTAGTCACAATATAAAAATGTGAAGACATGCTTTCTGGGCGACTTTTATCACACTCGCTTTCTCAGATGAACTTAACAAAACGGCTAAAGCAAGACAATATATGTGTACTGCACAGTGTGCTATTTCCCAGGCGTGAATATGTTTTGCAATTGATCCCTTTCAACTTACCTATGTACTCTACAATACTGAAGGAAATCAAGCACTATGATAGACATCTCTCGGAGGCTCAGATCCATGGACGGAGCAGGATGGTCCATCTACATGTTGTGTCCCCATTCACCACCATTCAAGACATTAAGCTCATACAACTGCACACGTAAGGGGAATTTTTTTAAAAAATAATCCATTTTTTTATTAAAAATTACAAAATTATTCCACCGATTTTTTTTTTTTACAAAATTAACCTCCTGTCGCCACACCATTGGGCGACTGGATACAGTCGCCTAACGGTAAAGCAATAATAGGCAGTCGCCGAACCGTTGCGCATCATAAATACAATCGCCCAACTGTTCGGCTTTTAATGCTATCGCTGCACCGTTCGGCGACAGAATCCTCTAGTCGCTGAACGGTAGGGCGACTGGAACGCTATATAAAGGGGCGCACGGCTCGCCCCCGCGGTCGAGCGACGGAAAGAAAAGGAAGCGTGATAGGAAGGAAAAAAAGAGAGGAGAGGAGAGGAAAGGAAAGAAAGGGGAGAAGAAGAGAAGGAGAGGGAGAAGAAGAAGAGGAGGAGGAGGAGAGGGAGAAGAAGAAGAAGAAGAAGAGGGGAGGAGATTCGACTGTGAGGTATTTTTTTTATTATTTTGTAGTGTATTTTTTTAGTAAGTAAATAGTTTGTGTAGTTAAAATAGTAGTATAAATAGCACCCGTAGGAAATTTTAGTTAGAGAAAAAAAAAGCGAAAAATCAAAATGTTGTTAATTTATATGTAAGTAGCACCGGTAGAAAACTTTAGTTAGAGAGAAAAATAGTCCGTGAGAGAGAAGTAGTGTTGTTTGTGAGAAGTATTGTAGTTGTGTTGATGCATACGTGACCGACTATTATTCGGTGAATAATTAAAATGTTGGTAAGTAGTAGTGGATACTCTGGCCGAGTGCATGAGGAGGGTGATTTATTTGTATGAACTAATTAGTACATGTTAATTAGTACGGTCTAATTGACTTAGGTAATTGGTATAGCTCCGTAGAAGACTGAAACAGCACCTGTAGCATTTCGGATTACAAGTTAGTGTCAGAATCAGATAATGCCTGGTATGGAATAGCTCGGTTGTGGTAGAGAATGGATGACGTCTTGACCATGTTGTAGTGTATTTGTTCACGCTAGGCGTAGGGCATACAAATGTAAAGTACAAGTAGCAAGATTTTGCATATCGTATGCTATGAATCGACTAGTTGCAATATTGGAAATATTTACAGACAGACATCACTCATGCCTATACCCACTACATTCAAAGTGCATTACGGTGTTGGCTCCATTCGTGAAGGTCCGTACGGTGTTGACTTGAAGTGATGTGCAGCCACTCTGGTACACCCGAACGGCGAGAATGCACGAATCGTAGAAGTGATGTACTGGCTAACTAGCAGCTTCTCCTTGGATCCTGAGGTGTGCAGCGTCATCATACAAGGGCTTTGGAGCCGGTCTCCCACGAACATTAGATGGGAGTTGAGAAGACTGATGCGCACAGCTGTGTGGAAGGGCTTTATAGAAGGCTGTCGGCGTCGTGAATACGAGTGTGTGCTGCTTGTGCAAGCATGCCCAAAAGAAGTTGTACAAGGCCCTGTCGACGGATATCATCTGGGTGGTGGGAGTAGCTCGGGCGCCCAACATGTTGGTGAAGAAGAAGAAGAGGACCTAGAGGCCGGTGTTACGAAGGGTTTAGAGGATGTTGCTCATGACGAGGCCGAGGCGGTAGATGCAGGAGAGGAAGATCGGTCACCACATGGTGAGCCTACAGGACAGGCTGATGAAGGAGAGCGAAGAGAGTACATATTGCGTCAAATGAATAGCGATGACCGGATAGCCTTGGCTGAAGAGGAAGCTGTACAAGAAGACGATGAGGATAGTTCCGATGAGAACAGAGCTCCCATCTCCTAGGAATGGAACAGGTGTGACACTGAGGGTGTAGCCACGCATGACGAGCACAAATCACCTTGGGAGTACCATGTCACGGAGGTTCGATTGCACTCAATGTTTGCTGATAAGACATCCTTGCAAGATGCCATTAAGTTGTGGGCTATGTCCATACAGCGGACGTTTTGGGTCACCAAATCTAGCCAAGAGCAGTACACCGTGCGAGCAGGCCCGTTGTCCTTGGCTAGTGCATGCACATAGACCGAAGTATGATACTCACTGGATTGTCTCGAAGGTGAAGCTGCACTCCTGTGTGCTCAGCAGTGTTTTGCCAAGGCATCGTAACCTAACGTTGACCTTCATAGCCAATTTGATGTATGTAGAGATAGTAGAGAAGAAGGATGTGGAGGCCAAGCACATCATGGTGGCTATTGAGAAGAAATTCAAGTACAAGATCAGTTACGCGAAGGCGTGGCGTGCGAAGCAGAAAGCATTAGAAAGACGATTCGGGTCTTTTGAGGTGGTATACTACAACCTTCCTCGTATGCTTCGGGTGCTACAAGAGAGAAACCCGGGCACATACATTGTTGTGAAGCACAAGCCATCTAAAAAGCTGTGAGGTTTTTTGATATTGCATAGGGCCTTCGTAGCCTTCAGTGCCTGCATCGAGGCTTTTAGGCATATGTTGCCCATGATCTCAGTTGGTGGGACCTTTTTGACCGGGAAATACAAGGGGCAGATCCTTACGGCCATTGGCATTAACGGGAACAATCAAATTCTCTCGTTGGCAATCGCATTCGTCGAAGGTGAGAATTATGATAGCTGGTTGTGGTTCCTTCAACATGTGAGGGTCAGAGTTGTTGGAGCTCGTCCTGGTGTGTGTTTGATCCATGATCGCCACACCGGGATACTGAAGGCCATAAAAAAACTTCCGCAAGACCCCGAGGAGCCGTTCGCTTGGCCGGATATGAGGAGTAGATGGTGCATTCGCCACTTAGGGGCCAACTTCTTCAAGAAGTTCCCGAAGCAATCTTTGGTGAAGCTATTCAAGAGGCTGGCTATGCAGAACCAGCAGTGCAAATTTGACACTTTATGGGCGTAGCTGGATGAGCACAGTAGGAAACAAGTGGATGAGAGGAACCAGGGACCAGTGTCTGAACCTGCTGGTTCGAGGAGGAGGACCTTGAGGACCATCGAGTGCTCCTCCCACTGGATCGAGGCCGAGCCATTGGACAAGTGGTCTCTGCTGCACGACACGGATGGGGCAAGGTACGGCATAATGACTACTAACCTTGCGGAGGTGTACAACTGGGTTCTTAGGGGCCTTCATTCTCAACCCCTCGTTGCCATCTTGGAAGGTGTTTTGCACCGCACAATCGGGTATTTCAGGGAGAGACATGCAAATGCCGCACTTCATGCCACCAACCCTCAAACACCGTACTGCTCAAAGATTACGTCATACATGCAAGCGAAAACATAGAAGGGCCAGTCGCACACGGTCTTCGTGATGGGCAATATGGAGCATCGTTTCGACGTGCTCCTCTGGGATAGAGCCAGATTTGGGACAGCTCGTTCTCCTGTCACCCACGAGGTATGCCTTGGAGATCTTGTGAACGAAGCTAGTTGTACATGAAACAAACTGAAGCTCTTTCACAAGCCATGCTCTCATGTCCTCGCCGCATGTGTGATTGTGCACATGGACCCTACGAACTTTGTGTCTGAGTACTTCTTGAAGGACAGGGTGGTGCAGGCATGGACTGGCGAGTTTAGGGGGTTCAGGGTTGTGGATAACTTCGCCACCTTGGATATTGCAAATAGGACCTGGATTCCAGATGTTGACATGCTGAAGGGTGGCAAGGGTCATCGGCAGAGTCATTGTATTACCAATGATATGGACGAAGCACAAGCCGATGTGTTGGGTAGACGCTGTGGGCACTGCGGCCAGGAGGGCCACATAGCCAGACGATGCAACGTGGAGTAGGCACCACCATGTTTTGTGGTAGCTTTTATTCGAGTGTGCAAAGTGGGACCAAAATTGCATATCAGTGCACATTGTCATCTGTACTTCGTATTGTTTATGTAACTGTTTTGCTACTACCCAATTTTCATTTCATGTAAGTACTGCTGTAGCACATGTATCGTATGTTGCACGTAATGTTTATGTAAGTGTTGTAATACTATCTCTTTTTCATTACTTTTTCAAGTACTGTCCTGGTAGCCTAGTTCTTCTTGGTTTGTCTGTTTACAAGTTAAATTTACTCGTGCTTTACATTCGATATTTTATTTGCGCGTATTTGCAGGTATGGCTCGTGACCCTCATGGATCCGACTGGAGTTTCGGCCTCCTGGAGGAGCGCATCGATCGGCTACATCGCGCATCGCGTCGTGTGCCACATCCTGCGGGCGCGGCCGACGCGACTGTGTTGTGGGTGATCTGCACGTGGACACCTCGGGTGGCTTGGAGGTTAGCATCCGTCGACACTATCTTCTAGCCATACGTACCTTTTTGTACTGAGCTTTTCTTGCTTCATAGGCTTAGCGCTGCTGGTCTACTACCTCTCGCCCGGATGGTGCAGGCCACGGATAAGGATGATCCGGTAGCACCCGTTGTGGGCGACGACGGAGACGTCCATGCTGGGCTGGAGCAGTCACGACGCTTCCCGTTCGACCGCTCTTTACTGACAGCTCTCGTGGACCGGTGGCAGCCAGAGATTCACACTTTCCATCTCCCATTTGGGGAGATGGCCCCTACTCTGTAGGACATCTCCCTGGTGCTTGGCCTCCCTATCGCGGGAGGTGTTGCCTTCCTGTAGGAGTCTCCGGACGACTGGCGTGACACGCTTCTGGCCAGGTATCAGGGGTCCTTCCGCGTGCAGCCGCGGCCGAGTACTATGTCTTCCCGGAGGCACAGAGGCACGACCCGCCCTTGCGGTGGCTCTCGCAGTTCTGGGTACGTGCTCTCCTTTCCGTACTATGGTCTTACTATCTTTGTCCTTGTACACAAGTCAAGCGAATGGTCCCTGCCGCAGACGACCAGTAGGTGTCACGCCACCTCGAGGCCTACTTGTTGTGGCTATTTGGCTGGGTTCTGTTCACCAGCAGCCACGGCGACACCATTGACGCGCGGCCCATCGGGTACGCCAGGGCCATTGCTAACGGGGAGGCCCCCCAGATCAGCTGGGGTTCAACCGCACTTGCCGCCACCTATTGTGGCTTGTGTGACGCATGTTGCGGGTTGAGACCAAACTCCATCCTCACAGGGTGTCCTCTCCTACTGCAGTTGCGGTCGTTCGAGCCCTTTAGCCTCGGACGACCCTTGTTGGACGTCAGTGCTCCGTACGGGCAAGAGATGTACAACGCAGATGAGGTGGACCGGCCGAGAATGGGCTCTCTTTGGTTCCAGCGATGGGTACATACTCTGTCGTGCGACTAATTTCTTCGTATAACCGATCGTCCTATCTAACAACTTGTGTTCGTTGCACGTACAGTTCGCGCACGTGCAGGTGACACGAGCGTACGAGCCCTTCGTGGAGCAGTTCGACCGGCTCACAGCGGACGATGTTCGCTGGGAGCCATACTCCCCTCAGGAGTTAGATGCCCGTGCTCCTCACAGCCTTTCCCCGTTGTGCTTGTGTGACCGGTACTACTGGCTGACCCACAGGGCACTTGTCTTCGACGTCTTCGTCGAGGACTACGGGGTGCATCGTGTTATGCGCCAGTTCGGCCTACAATAGGAGGTTCCAGTCCCAGTCAGGCGACTAGTGCCCGACAACGTGCATGCGTGAGTAATCAGCATAGATGTCCCTATTTGTGATGTCGTCTCATATGCACGACTTCTAACTACATATTACGTTTTGCAGCTTCAGTAGGAAGGGAGTCCGTTGTGGCATGAACTGGGGGATTAGGATGGACACATGGGTACAGTAGTGGGAGGGCACGCTGCAGGACTGTGTGCAGGAGGACACCCCCTACGACCACAGTGCGTATGACGAGTACCTTCGCTGGTACGCTCCTCAAACACGTACCAGGCTCGTACTTGCTGCCCACCAACCAGCACCGACCAACACATACCTTGTGCATTTTGAGCAGGACATTCACCGCGCGGTACGTTACATCCTACTTGCAAAACTTTGCTTGTGGCATTCCCAATGACAATTTTCACCCTTTCGTGTTTTCATTGTAGGTGAGCATCAGTCATGAGATTGCGAGGGGCTGCCGCTCCTTGTTTCAGAGGTTCACCGACGGTGTGGAGGGCACACGCGAGGAGGCGGCCCAGGCTTTCCATCATGTGCTGTTCAAGCCACACGTATTGCCGGCCTGTTGTCATGCACCAGGCTCCCGGAGGTTGACACGCTTGCGCCTGGTTGACAATCCGTACCTCTGCCGGCGCCATCCCGTCCTGCAGCACAACAGGCTCCCCAAGGCTCGGCTAGACCACGTCCGACACTGCCGCGGCCTGAGGAGGCCGGAGGGTCCGCCTGGGCACAGCCCCATACACCCGCAGTGTCGTAGTACTTTGATCCTCCTAACTCCTTCGCCTTCCACACGCAGGGTGCGTACGACGTTCCCTACTTCCCTCCAGATGCCTTCTTGCGCACCATGGCGGTAGCCGACGGTACGTCGCGTCTCTGTTTGTCAGCACGCTTCGTGTTTTTTTATTAACTAATAATATTTGCTGTGCAGGTGGAGGTAGTCTGGCCTATGATGGATTAGGGGCCTCCCCAGGCGACGCGGATACGCATGACTTCCTTGTGGACGAGGACCCAGCACCTCAGCCCACACCGGCTGAGGTTCTCTCCGGGACACAACTCGCCGGTGCACCAGTACCCACACAGCCTCCAGTTCTGTCCACCCCTCCGCCTTACGGTCCTCGTCAGACCAGGCCTCCAGACCGTCTTACCCTCTCGGGATCGAGGCCCTGACACCCAGCACAGAGGAGGACGCCCAAGCGAGCACGTAGGGTGGACACGGAGCTAGAGTGGGCCGTGGCAACATGGGAGGGGATGCTGGGGGTGCGCTCGGGGGGCTGTAGTAGGGGGCGTCCCCCTACGTTGGTTGTACTTTTGTTCGTTATGTGATACTTTTATTTTGCACTTAATATGTGATGCCTGTAATACTTTAGCGTTCTTATGTGTACTCGTTCGTACAATGCATGTTTGTTCAATGCATATCGATGCCTATAGCTTAACGCACGCGACACATCGATAAAAGACAACCGCAATGACACATCGACCATTCAGTTACATGCTTTAGGGGATTGAACATAATTACGTACAGAAGGGGAAAATATCGAGGTACAAGTTTCTCCGGCCATGCCTAATGGTAGAAGGTGCCTCGCTACCCACATAGAGTGTTGTATAGGGGGGCGCCTCGGACGTGGCTGACCGTCGTTGTAGTGGCACGCACATATGCAGCTGGGGTTCGTGCAGCAGCATGTGGGATTATAGAAACTTTCTATGTTCACGACCTCATCGTTGCCCCTCTCGCGTTGCATCTGTTGGCGGAGGTCATCATTTTGCTCATTGAGATTGTCAATCTGTGCCTCCTATTGAAAGATTCGGTGCCACAATGTATCGACATACATCACAACATGTCGTTCATAGGAAGGATCGATCCAGCGGACAAAGTCGCATTTCGCCATCTGCTGGAAAGGATGGTTAACATGGAAGCTGTATTAGTAGTAACATAAAGCAAATTGCTTACTAATTGTACCCCAGAGTGTGGGCATCGAAAGAAACATCGTTCGCCATCGAAAAGGCCGTCCAAGACCTGCACGACAGCGTCCTCCCTGTGTCCGCATTTTGGCCATACCGGTGGAACACGCTTGTTTGGCATCAATTGGTAGTTAGGCCTGAAGTCCTCCCTCGTTTCCAGGGAAAGGTCTTGCTTCGGCGACCCCGGTTGGAATGGTCCCATTACTTCGTCTGCCATGGTATGTTACTATATGACAGAGAAGGCTTTTCTTCGTACGATTTGGAGGGTCGAGTGGTCCTACTTTTCGAGCGTGGGGCATGCATTTTATAGCCTGTGGGGGAAGCCTTACAAAGCGGGTAATGTGTTACCTAGTAGCTATACGTAGTGACAATACCAGACAGGCCAGCTTTGCGCAGTGACAAGACCGAAGGAGACAGCTTTGCGCCCTAACAAGACCAGACGGGGCAGCTTTGCACAGTGACAAGACCAAAAGGGTTAGCTTTGCGCAGTGACAAGACCAGACGGGGTAGCTTTGCGCAGTGACAAGACCAAACGGGCCAGCTTTGCGCAATTTAGGTTTAGGGTTAGGTTTAGGGTTTACGGTTTTAGGTTTTCTGGTTTAGGGTTTAGGGTTTGGGTTAGGTTTAGGGTTTACGGTTTAGGTTTGGGTTTAGGATTTTCAGATCGACTTGACAAGCCTAACCTCCTCGCCAGCTTTTTAGATCGGCATGACAATACTATGCCCACTGAGCTTTTCAGACTGAAAAGACATGACTCTTCAAATCATGATATGACTTCTCGCCAGCTTTGGGCTTAGGGTTTGGGTTAGGTTTAGCCTTGCGTAGTGATAAGACCAGACGGGGCAGCCCTGCGTAGTGACAAGACCAGACAGGGCAGTCTTGCGCAGTGACAAGACCAAATGGGGCAGCCTTGCAGTGAAAAGACTAGATGGGGTAGCTTTGCACAGTGACAAGACCAGACGGGCAGTTTTACGCAGTGGCAAGACCAGTTGGGACAACTTTGCGCATTACAAGGCCAGACATGGCAGTTTCGTGCAGTGTCAAGAGTAGACGGGGCAGCCTTGCGCTGTGATAAGACCAAACGGGGTAGCTTTGCGCACTCACAAGACCAGACGGGGCAGCTTTGCATAGTGACAAGACCAGAGAGGCCATCTTTGTGCAGCGATGTGAACCTACGCTGCGACAATATTCCTCCTTGCGGACGCGAATTTGCTTCAACTGGATTGCACTTCAGCCGCTGTAGAATCGCTATAGCTAAGTTGGCTCCCACTATAAATACAATGCTGCTCGGGGCTAGGAACTCCACAACACTACCTACATAAGATGGACAAGGAGAAGGAATGAGAGAAAATCCAAAAACTCTTGAAGGATTGGGTGTCTCCCCACGAGACCAGTACTCGCCATTATGCATTTAGTCAGCAGCCTTACACACACCAAACTTTTCCAGAACTTATGGATCTAAGGAGGCTTCCTCGTAGTATGCTCAACGATTCTAGGTCGAGTCGCTCCCCCCTCCTATGCCAGTTGAACGCCCTCCGGAAGGGCCCCCATGGGGGTGGCGCCACCCCTTTGTTGGTGTCGAGACGCCTGCAAGTACGTCAAATCAACTGATGAGTAGACTATTGGGCAACGCTATTGGTGCTGCGCAAACTACGGTGTGGACTACCCTAACCGTAGGTTTGACACGGAGAGCTACAAGCAGCCGGTAATAAAATCGTATTTCAGTGCACACTACTATTTTTCTTTCCATTACGCCATACCCACGTCTCTCTTCCCATAGCAGTCTCCGTCGCGCCTATGCAACTTCAGCCAGTGGATCGACGACAAGATCCACTCATACGACATGTGGATGCTTCTGACATGGAAGGGCTGGGCTAGGGAGGACTACGAGGACCGTGAAAGGCGTCTCGCAGAGCTGCAGGCTGAGAAGGACGAGAAGGACAGGCGAGACAGGCTGCGCGAGCATGCCAGGCGACAGAAGGCCGAGAGGGAGCGGAAGAGGGCCATCGCGGTGAGAGCTAAGGTATAAGGCGATGAGTACAACTCCGAGCTAGGCCGCAAGGGCAAATGGCCACGTTCCACGCAGTAGTTCGACCCTCTTCGTCCACAAGTCCCATATATTTCTATTTCCCTAAAGGCATGCGTGTACCGTGCTTACTTCGTTAGCTTGCGTGCCATGTAACCCCCCTTGTTGGATCAACTGTCATGTTGTTATCGTTGCATCATTTCTCCAAAGTTCTCTCTTGTGTATGAACTTCCTGGTACATCGCAATATCACTTACCTTCGTACTTACGACTCAATACTATCTGAATCGTCCTCATAAAATTCTTCAGAAAATTAGAGCACTACAACGATATACGACGATCATAAAATGTTATTACGAGTCTGACAAATTTCGTATCCTTGATATTCTACGAAAATAACAAACGGACCAATCAACCTTAACACTACAATTTTCTTTTCTAAAAAAAGACCAATATACAACAAGATTTGCTAAATGTAATACATGCGAAATGTGATATGTATTATAACACAATTATTCCAATTGGATCTGGTGAATAGTACAGTTATGACCTAAAATCGCCTAATGGTTGAGCGACTAGTAAAGTCGCTCGGTGGTTGGGCGACAAGTGTGAAGTCGCCCAACAAGTATCACTTCTGGGGCAATGTCTGCAAATATTGTGTAGTTGTGAAAGATATATAAAATGAAGTGTCAAAGGTTATTAATCCAAAAAAATGTTTTCAGTCAATATATGGTTCACACGTAGATTCTCTACTATTTTTTAAAAATGATTAAATAAAAAAACCAGCCTACCTTCTGTCGCCCAATGGTGGGGCGATAGGATTTGTATCGCCTAACGGTCGGGCGACAGAATTCGTCATCTTACAATTGGGTGATAGATATCTCGCCGCCCAACAATGGCAGCCTATCTGATTTATATCGCTTGTTCGCATGATCGAGTCGATCGTCAACAAGAAGACGACAAAGGTTAATTTTGTAAAAAAAAAAAGTTTCAGTGGAATAAATTGGTAATTTCTAATAAAAAATAGATTATTTTAAAAAACCTATATAATTTTGTCGATTGAAGCCCAGCGCAATCTCGCAAATAGTGCAAATTAAGAGCTGGCGTCGCCTACCAATTGGCTTGGCCGTATTCCCCCTGCTCTCGAAGTCTTGGGTCGTCTTCAGAGTTCAGACACTGCTCCGGTTCTTAGTCAAGAAAATGTGAGTGGTGATCGAAGGAGACTAGTCTTGTTGTCTGCTTACAAAGTCAGCATTAAAAACTACTAGATGTGCAGCCTCCAGATCCTTCGTGCCAGAGGTCTCTCTGTCTTGCAGTTCATGGTGTCCAAGTAGGTATGTGTGCTGCAGTGATGGGTCAGCACCAAAATGACAGGGTGACTACCATGGTGATTACTATTGCGGAATCATTTAAACTGTCAAGTGGTATCTAAAAAGAACAAGCAGACAATTTGAAGAAAGATTTAAACGAAATGTAGTAGTTACTTACGCAAATGTGATAGTCTACATGGCTTTTCCCCCAAGATGTAAAATTGTGTTGTAGCTTACTGTCTAGGTGAACATGTGGATGCGTACAAAAGAAAGAGGTAATTCAACCAAAATATAAAAGGGGTTGTCTGTATAAAAGGTCTTATTCTTTTGTTCTTAATTATAAGTCAAATTTTTACCCATTCCATAGACATCAAATCAGAAAGTACATTGTTCTCCGTACGAATCCAATGATCACAAAAATTAACTTACGAAAATATTAGGCAATGTACAAATATCAAAACCAAATGTAAAGAGGAATTCCACAGAGAAATTATCAATATCACAAGTCCCCTTAAATGTAAGGAGGGGTGCCGAAGGCTACGCTTGCGACTATACATGTTGAAGTCTCAGGCTGGGTCTGGCTTGGAGCCAGGCTTGGAAAAGTCCGGCCAAACATAGGCTAGGCCGGAGTCCGAGATAAAGCCTGAAAATCATATTTTTCATGAAAATATTATTATTTTCATTCCTTTTTAATAAAATATTAATATTTAATTCATTTACAAATAAAAATAAAAAATTATTGGTTTATTATTATTGTCTAGCTTTTTTCGGGCTTTGAGCAAAAATTGGGGGCCGACCTGAGCCCAGAAAAATTGGGCTGGACTCAGGCGCGATGTCCATGAGCAAGTCTACTGCGACTGGAGTTAAGCCATAAGAAGGTAGTCATACTGGAAGGTGCAGCTCGATCACATCCTTTTCAAAGAGAGCTAATATATCGGATTGAGTATACATGTTTTTTTTTTTTTTGTAAAGTCGATTTTTCTAACGAGATGTGCATGTATCTGATTCTGATTCTGATTTTGATTCAATGGTTTAAAAATAATGGCAAACATAAGTAACGGGTAACCTCCATGAACAGAGGCTGCTTTGCCAGTTCAATATACATCTTAGTTTGACACTAACATGCAGCAGAGGAGCAGAACGCAGAACGCTGTAAACAAACAAGCTTCATCAAGTGGCAAGTGGATTACCGATCTGATTGCTAAAGCTTACGCGACCATCGAAAGGCGGCCCAAGGAATATAAGGCTCTCAGAAATTAATCTGGTTGTCTAAGGGTTTTGCATTGTACTAGTTTACATGTGCCGATGTGCGTGAATTAAGTCTTTGCATGTAGCTGCATGTAGTTGTGTCTAGTAGACCGTTTCTAGTGGAGATGTGGCCTAGGTGCTCGTGTTTGTGGCCATGCATGTAGCTGCATGCAAGCATGAGCGTGGTGCGCAAGACACCTGCATGCACTAGCTATCTAGTTTTTTTTTTTTTTTTGTAATAGTTGTCTTCAGTTGAGCCGATGAACGGAAAAACAGAAAAGACGCAAGCCATTAGCGTCACAAATGTGTGTGCCTTCTTTGTTGTCTCTGGTACCAAGTGAAAGAGTGTGTGTCCACCGTGTTCTCTCACTACTACAGAAAACGTTATCACAGACGGTTTGGAACCGTCATCACAGACGGTTCGGCACCGTCTGTGTTTTTGTACGTCTGTGATAACTGGCGGTTATCACAGACGGTTAAAAAACCGTCTGTGATAAGTAACAACATAGACGGTTCTAATAAACAACCGTCTGTAATATCCACATATCACAGACGGCGATATTTACGCAACCGCTCGTAATATCCATATATCACGAGCGGTTTCATAAGTCGCACCGTCGTGATATATGGATATCGCGACGGTTACGTAAATATAGTCGTCGTGATATATGGATATCGCAGACGTTCATAATTAGCACCGTCGTAATATCCACATATCACGGACGGTGATAATTATGAACCGTCTATGATATCCATATATCACGCATTTACGATATTTACGAACCGCTCATGATATCCATCTATCACGCACGCGATAGTTATGAACCGTCGTGATAGCACTTTCAAGCATAACTAATTTAATTTTGATTTTCTTTAGCCTCGTGAATTGCTAGCCATACCCTCCAAAACAAGCGGCGTAAAATAGATACATTACGGATGAATCAACCATTGACACTCAAAGTGATCATTTAACTCAAAATCAATTCGACACGAATATGTATCAAATATTGGCTAGCCTCAGGAGTTACAATTGAATTACAACTATTCAAAGTGAATTACATTAATGAATCATTCAAGGTCGTTCAGCGGTGTTGGAGTAGTGAAACTCTCCGTTGGCGCTAATGATATCCGTCATGATGAAGGTGCAGAGCTTCCCTCGAACATCCGAGATCTCTCTCTGAACAAGTGAATATAAATCTATATTGAAGATCTGTAGCTAGCAAGAGTGAAGTAGTAAGTATATATATTTAAATTTATAATTAGGAAATAATTATTGCGAGATTGACCAACCTCGGGATCCTCCAACTTAGCACTCATGAGAATCTGCATATGATGGCAAACGTAGAATGCACATTCTTCTGCTTTTTGCTGGCGACACTGCAAAAATAGAATTACATATATAGGTATAGTCAGTTCGAGATGCATTATTACGAAGTATGATAGAATTATTGTGTTGTAGCACGTACCGAAAATCGCGTCCTGTGATTAAATGTGGCGTTCGTTCCCTTGTATAGCCCTCCCTCGGCAATATAGGAGATGAACGACCTACATGTTTCCAAAAAGTTAACCTCGGCCATTTCAAACGAAGGAAGACTACAATAAAGTTATGTATGGAGGAAATAAGCACATTGCCAGTACTCATCGCACAAGGGTGAAGTCGTGGCTTTTTCATTAGGGAATCAAGGTATAGTACTGGATCCTCTTTGGTACAATGACTAAAAGGACCCGTGGTGCCTACTCATGTATGTCGCTTGAGTCATTAAACCTAAGTTCGTGCTTTGCGTATAAAGTACAAATGAAATTTGTATAGCAAGTAGTGAAGCACTTACTGTTGTAGGGCACCATTATGTAGTCCTTGTCGCTTTGAGCAAGCAATCTTGTCGTTATGTATTTCTCGACATAGGATGCGTCGCCAAGATGGTTTGCTCAGAGACCACGTGTGGTCGAGGAAACCACACGGTTCTTTCAATCGCGGGTATTTTTAATCATGTATCTATACATAAGCAATGAGTTGTTATATTGGTATTACGTGAATGTATAACTTGATTGTACACACTTACGATGTCCAAAGATCGTAGAAGTGAGGCTTCGAGGGCTTTGAGGTTGAATAGGTCGAATAAGTCGTGAAGCCCACGGCGACGGGGCTACCGTGGAGGAAATAGTCCTCGGTGTATCGACGATGATTCCATCAGTGCACCCTTTCTCTTTGGTCTTGTGCAAGTACGGTATGCAAACTCGACAACCTAATCCAGCGTAGGCCAATACCGAGGTGGTCGCCAACGGACTTCGAAAGAGTATTTCTTAGGGTTAGGAGGCGGAGCGCCTTAATGTTCTTCGATTTCGATTTGTTCGAACGACTTGCCGCCACGCGCCCTCCCGTGAGACGACTCGGGAACCGAAAAGCGGCAGACGCTTTTGTTCGTTCGGTGTCTTCTCCACGGAACCGATGAGGCGGGCTTCGGCGAAGGTTGAGGTGTAGTCATGGAGGTCTGTTGAGAGGCATGGTCGTGCCGAGATGGTTGGGGTAGAGTCATCGGATGTTGAGGCGACCGCAGGTCGATGCGATGTCCTTCTGGGTCTGTTGAGAGGCATGGTCGTGTCGAGATGGTTGGGGTGGAGTCATCAAAGGTTGAGGCGGCACCGCAAGGTCCAGGTGATGTCTTTCTTGGGCCACTGGATAAAAGCGCATACCGCATCCCCAGTGTTACGATGTCGTCGTTTGGGCGAATCTCCAGCGGGATGGCCTTAAAATTGTCATGTACCATGTCCACCTAGACCCTGGCGTAACCCTGCGCCACCTGGGCATCGTGCTGCACTATCCCTTCCATGCATGGATACGCCACCCCACGCCCAGCCTCAATAGACATCCCAACCATCCTCACTTGGAGCGTGCAGTGCGTCGGCTCCTACAAAACGATACACAATTAGCTAAGGCGTCCTATAGGTCTATCTTTGGAGCATTCCAGAGATGTACATTACCTTGATGTCGTCGATAGGTAATTGGACGTCATCATGTTCATAATTTTGCGTGGACGCAACGCTACTCCGATGTTGAGGAGGACTGGCTCCCAAAACAACGGGGGCGACTTGCGACTGGTTGAGGAGTAGGAGTTGATTCACTTGGTCCTGCAATCTTGCTATCTTTTCTTCAAATTTTGCAGTAAGCACCCATTCTCTTCCTTCAAATTTTGTAGTAAGCACATGTTCCAACTCTGTGTTGTACTCGGCCTTGGATCTCTTCCCGCTCCTATACGTGCGAAGAGTCGCCCGAAATCCATCCCTCCTAGACACGTTAACCCCTTTGCCTCGTGTGCACCGGGTGCTCCTTGTTTCCCAGAGCCATAGATAGTATATCCTTCTCACACATGCGCTGGAAGGAGCCTTGGAACATGCGGAACTCAATTCTTGCTGCAAGAGGTCATCATGTTATTATAGACATTATGAAGTTATGGACTTATTAACAACTAGGTAGTTCAAGACATATTTACCACACGGTTGGCCACATCCCGTGCTCGGGTTTGTGAAAGAGATTTACTCAAGACGTGGATCGATGCCTCGCTCTTAACCAAGAGAGAGCGCTCGTCTGTGATCTCGACAAATGGCCTTGTTATGCGTTTCGTTCGCCGCCCATTGCGCGGTTTTACTGCGAGCGCGGTGCCGAGTTTGTGGGGTGAGTGTTCGTTGTGCGGAGAGCCTTGTGCGCCGCACTTTCCTCAAGAAATTGGGCGTCGTCTTCATTTGCACAAAGGCGCCCCATATATCCCGCGACAAGAATTTATACGCCGTGAAGGCGTTCGACCCGTGTTCACGTGCTTTGTGACAAGCACGCTCTTGAAGGTCCTCCACGCTTTCCGATCGAGAGCAACGCTGCCGTTCCACGCACGCCAGTGCTGCGGGCGGGAAAGTGAACGATTTTAAACCGTCCCACGGTGGCGTCCGAACATCCGACACAGTGTCCCACTCGGTGTGGTGATGGGGACCGTTCCCTTCCAAGTATCCGCACATGGTCGGAATCCGCCACGCTGCTGGGGACTCACGGGGATCCCATTGGCATTGACCTCCGTGGCGGTCATTAGGCTCGAGGAATTTTCGATGTTCCTCTGCCATCTCGGCGACGTACCACTTTCCTCGGAGATCCGGACGCATTCGCACGCCGATGGCGAAGATGGTGTGGACGCCATGTCGCCATTTGCTATCTATATATGCACGAAGCAATATGCGTAAGCTCTAACCGACCGATTCAAGCGATTTACTCAACTTAACCGAAAATGATGCACAAACGTAATATATAAAGAAGGATTGATGGTAGTTTGTGCTCTCGTATGAGAGTTGCGAAAGAACAAGTCTTTGCCATCTCAATCCTATTGTCTATACTCTTCATTAAATGAATATGATAGTATAAATTCAAACTATGAGCTCTAAATAGTACTTTGCTTAATCACAAATGATCTCAATCATGCATGAAAATGATCTTAACTATCACATTTAATCTCATTATAAGACAAAAGTTCATCACTGAGCTAACCGTAACAAAGCCCCACCGATCAATTTCGGTTCACATATTATCAAAGACTATCAAAGTCACATCACGACGGTTCGTCAATACAATAGAGCTCAAGAATGAACTAACAAGATATCAAATTGACAATAGCATTCAACCGTCTGCGTGATAACTAGCATTCAACCGAAGTAACAAATTAACGATATATCAAATTGATGGTAGCAAGTAATACAATAGAGCTCAAGAATCAACTAACTATCACATTCAATCTCAAGATAAGACAAAGTTCATCACGAGCATGTCAACAAAGCCCATGATCAATTTGCAATATCTTTAGTACTCACAGAGAGGAATACTCACAGAGAGGATGCCGCACAACAACTCACGGTGCAAGGAGGAGGCGGTGCAGGGGAGGAGGCCGACGCGGGGAGGAGGGAGGCGCGGGGAGGAGGCCGACATGGGGAGGAGGACGGCGCGGGGAGGAGGCCGGCGCAGGGGAGGAGGCCGCGTCGAGGCGAGAGGCGGCGTCGTCGATGAAGGGCGGCGGCATCGGGTCTTATGGTCGGGAGGTGAACAGGCGAACCCTAGAGGCGAGAGAGCGCGAGAGCCTAAGGGGCGCGGGAGAGGAAGTAGCGAGTAAAGAGCAAAACCCTAGCGGTGCGTCTTTTATAAAAGGATATCACAGATGGCTCAATTAAAGCACCATTTGTGATAATATATCTGAGCGGTTCTTTAATGGAACCGTGCAGCGATATTGAGAGATATCACGAGCGGTTCATAAATAGAGCAAATGCGTGATGTGAATATATCAAAGACGCTTCTCCTTACTAACCGTGCGTGATATGGAGGATATCACAGACGGCTCCACATGGAGCCGTCGTATAAGTTCAACACGCAGACGGTTAGTTAGAGGAACCGCTCGTGATATACTCATATCACGCAGCGGTTGGGAATAAGAACAAATCGTGATATGCCACCTATAAATATAAAGACCCGGACAGACTTTCGCGCCTCAGTGATCTTTTTGGAATAGAGGGCTTGAGAAGCTTTGCTCTGTGTTGGTGTAGGAGGCTTGTTTATTTTGCTTGCCTTGTTCTTGGTTGTGGGTTGCCCTAGCAACTTATGGCTATTTGGCTTGCATGCTTGCCTTGTAGGGCTTGGCTTTGGTGGTAGCTCTCGGTTTGGGTGTTGTGAATGAGTGTTTTGTTTTACTGTGGGTGTTTTACGAGTGGGATAAGCTTATGGGGGAGGTGCATTTGATTGTGGCTCTTCTCTTGTCTGATTCATTTAAGTCTCACATTGCACTGTGGCCTGAAGGAGAAGGACAGTGAGGAATCTCACGGGATATTAGGAATTTTCGTCGTGAGCTCCGAGGGTAACGATCTTTAACTCTTTATATTTGCTCTAGGTTTATCTTTAATCAATTTTAGTGTATTTGGTTAATAGGAGGAGTAACGTATTTGCAGTTTATTAATATAATTTAACACTACTAATTGTTACGTGTGTAGTGTAGATGGACCGAAACTGGATGTACAGTGCGAACCGTGTGAGTGAAGAGTACATTAATGGCGTGATTGCTTTTAAAAGAGCCGCGAGCGAATATCTGAATAAGGGATAGAATTTATGTCTTGTCCATGCATTGATTGCGGTAATCTGAAGATTTTTAACAACCCGGCGCAGATCGTAGGGCACTTGATTCGAAGGGGTTTCAAAAAAGGGTATACATGTTGGACCAGTCACGGTGAAGAGCAGATTATACAGGAAGTTAATAATGATGACATCGCCGAGAAGTTAATAATGATGACATCGCCAGGAAGTCAGCGATATGCGGGATGTGGGTGTGTTTTTAATGACGATAGGTCGCATGCGATGACAATCTAGATCGATGCTACGATGCGTATGAAACTACGTGAGAGAGAGTTTTGTAAATTCGAGAGCTTAATAGAGGACTCGGGAAACCTTTGTTCCCCGGCCGTGGCGGAATACACAAGGTTGTCAACCATACTTGAAGCTGCTGAAATTGAAGCGAGCAATGGTTGGTCAGGACAAGAGTTTCACGGCGTTGTTAGGTCTCCTAGCGGACATTCTTCGGAGAAGCGTGTTTCCCAGCACCACCTACCAAGCCAAGAAGGTTCTTTGTCCATTGGGAATGGAAGTACAAAGAATACATGCATGTCCGAAACGATTGTATCTGTATCGTAAAGAGTATGTAGACTTGCATGTATGTCCGTGTGCAAAGCATCCCGATACAAGCGTAAGAATCTTGCTAAGGTGAAGCAAGGACCTCTGCTAAGGTCTTGTGGTATCTGCTGTGATCCCACGTTTGAAGCGTTTATTTGCGAACGAAAGGAGGCAAGATTGCTGCATTGGCACTCGGAGGCGTAAGAAAGATGAAAAACTAAGACACCTGCTGATTACGCGATGGAGAAACGATCGGACCTTCAAAGAGTTGGTGCGAAGGCAGGAACATAAGGTTAGGGTTGAGTCACGGATGGAATGAATCCTTTCGGTAACATGAGCACCGACATAGCTTTGGCAGTGAATCTATGTATGTACAACCTTCCTCCGTGGTGTGTATGAAGCGGAAGTACATTTTGATGTCACTACTTATCCAAGGGCCAAAGCAACACAGGAGCGATATTGATGTGTACCTAGCACCATTCTTGGATGATCTTGTGACCTTTGTAGAACGAAGGTACAAGTATGGGATGCGTACAAGCGAGAGAACTTCTCTTTCTGCGCCATGTTGTTGCACTATCAATGATTTTCCCGCCTTGGTAACTGTCGGGCTTGATGCGAAAGGAGCCAAAGCTGTGTCGCCTTGCCTAGATGCTACGGAGAGTGTATGGCTGAATAACTCATAAAACTATGTATATGCATCACGTAGGTTCCTTCCCGAGAGTCACCCATACCGCAAGATGAAGAAACAATTCGACGGAAATAAGGAGGGCGATTCGGCTCCAAGGGCTTTTAGAGGAAAGAGGTCTATGATATGGTTAAGGATATCGATGTTGTGCTTGGGAAGGGCGTAAATTAAAAACCCGTCGATTAGAACATCCGGAAGAAGCGGTCAATTTTTGGGACTTGCCTTATTGGGAGCACTTAGAAGTTCGTGGATGCATCGGCGTCATGCACGTGGAGAAGAATGTATGTGAAAGCTTGATTGGTCTCTTCTTGAACATTAGTGGCAAAACAAAGGATGGTGTTAACGCACGACGTGACTTGGTTGATATGAACATAAGGACCGAGTTAGCACCGAAAGAGACCGATAAAGGGCGAACATACCTTCCACCGACTTGCTACACTATGTCCAAGGCGAGAGAAATGAATTGTGCCAAAGCTTGCATGGTGTCAAAATCCGTCTGGTTACTCGCTAACATTAAGAAACTTGTTTCGTGCAAGATTTGAAATTAATTGGTATGAAGTCTCATGATTGTCATGTCTTTGATGACACAAATGCTTCTGTTGCAAGTAGGGGTATCTTGCGAACAAGGTCCAGTGGCAATCTTGAGGGTGTGTTATTTCTTCAACTCAATTGCTCGAAGGTCATCGATCTCGAAGGACTAGATGCTCTACTGCCGAGGTGGTGGCGACTCTATGTCAACTTGAGATGTATTTCCTTCCGTCATTTTCGATATCATGGTCCATCTCATTGTTCATCTTGTGAAAGAGATAAAGATATGCGGTCTGTGTTCCTACGTCATATGTACCCATTCGAGAGGTATATGGAATTCTCAAGTCCTACGTGCACGGAATTGATCTCGACCAGGAGGCAGCATCATCGAAGGTTATGCAGCGAAGAGGTCATTGAGTTCTGCGTCGACTACATGGCTCGGATGGAACCGATAGGTGTGCCTCTATCTCGTCATGAGGAAGGCTGGATGGTATCGGGACCATCGGAAGAAATCAATCACTCCCGTCTGGATACGTACGCTCAAGCCCATTTCACGGTCTTGCAACATGACCCAAGTGTCCGTACATCAGCGAGCACAAAGACATAACGCCAACAGAATCCGGGCCGGTGGAGGTTTGGATCACAAGAGAGCACAACCGTCGGTTCAGCGAATGGTTAAAGGTGCGAATCATGGTGAGAGGTCATCAAGTGATGATCTGTTTGCTATGGTTGGCAAAGGGCCACAATTTACAATTGTCACATGGCGAGATCGACATAAATGGGTACACATTTTATCAAAGCTCGAGATAGGAAGAGCACGATCCGAATAGCGGTGTCGCATAGATGCATTCGATGCCGATGGTGAGGAGCTCGTACTATGGGCAAATAGAGGAGATATGGGAGCTCGACTACGTGCTTTTCAAGATCCCCTATTTCGGTGCCGTTGGGTCCATCTCCCACGGTGAAGGTCGACAAATGCGGCGTCACTACCGTGGACCTCGATCGTGTCGGATACAAAGCGAACCATTCATCTTGGCTAACCATGTTGTTCAAGTCTTCTATGTAAGCGACGGCAAATAAGAAGCGTCACGTAGTTCTTCATGGAAAAGAAGGATTGTCGGAGTTGAGAATATAGTGGGCGAGGAAGAATACAATCAATTTGACGAGTTGCCTCCTTTCGAGACGGCATCGGGCTCGAGGAAGAACCCAATGAGGAAGCTAGCTATATGCGCGTCGATCATCATGAAGGACTATATTTTAATTAAGAAATTACTCCATTGTAATTAATTTATTCCATAACATCATGTGTTATGGACTTGTAATCTGTAAATGCGTATATTTTGATGTCAACGTGGAATTGTAATCGCTCTGTCCTTGTGTACCGTATATTTTGGTGCATTAAAAATTTATTTAATTTGGAAAATAGTCCAGCTGCACCACCTTTCTAGAAACCTAAAAAACTAAAATTTTATGGCAAATAGTCCAACACCTTTGCAAAGAAACGGTATACTCATGCCTAATCCTGCGATGCGTCAGCTGCGAGAAGACGGCGTAGTCGCCCCACCCTTCCACATCGCGGCCGGTGCTCGTGCCGGTGGCCATCCTCCGACAGCGCCCACACCCGGCCCGGTGGCGCCTTCTTCCCCACGCGCGCTGGACCATGTCGCGGCGAGCCTGCAACACCGCTGCACTCCCGTTTGGTCTTGGCCGTCTCGCACTGCCACCGGTCAGCTCGTCCTCGACTTTGGCTGATGTAGTGCTTCCCAACATCGCGTGTCTCGCCGGCCGTGTAGGAGGAGACCGAGCACGTGAGCAGCGGTCTTGTGGCCGCCACGATCGCCGCTCGAGAACATGAGGCGCTACGCATGTCTTGGGGCGCGAAGACAAGCCGAGGCGGCGATGAAACAAGCCCCGGGTTGCCGTGGCCGGCGGTGGTTGGCAGCTGCGGTAGCGCTCATTGTCTCTGCCACTTCAACGCCTCCTCTCACTCCAGCGCCACGCGCCTCCCCACAACGCGTTCCTTGGACACCTTGTACAAGGCCTTGCAACTCCAATATACGTACATACGAAAGTCAAGATGTTAGAATAAATAGTAAATGCGTGCGTCGTATTTTGTAGGTATAAATATGTCGTACATTAATTGTAGGCTGCATAGGTCCTCCATGGGTCGAGGAGAGCTCGCGGCACACGGCGGCGATGTCGGCAGCGACATCGAGAAAGAGCGGCGATCACGACCTCGCGCTTGGTGCTGGCCATCATGCTCGCATGCTCACCTTGGCGATTCTGCGCGTATGTACTCAAAACCGTGAGACGAAGAAGCGATGGGAGTTTAATCTTGGTGAATTATTCTGTCTTATAAAGAACTAGGAGTAGCGGCGTGTGAGGCGAAGAGGCGGTTGTGCGATGGTGAGATGAAGAGACATATCGTGCGGGAGACGAAGAGGTAGGAAATATCACGAGCGGTTCTATCTTGGGCAAATGCGTGATGATAATATCACGAGCGGTTCTATCGTGGAACCGTCAGTAACCATAATATCACGAGCGGTTCTTTAATAGAGCGTGCGTGATACTAATATAATGCAGGCGGTTCTAAATGGAACCGTCACGTGATACTTCAACCATATCACAAACGGTTTGTAAATAGAACCGTATCACAAACGGTTTGTAAATAGAACCGTCTGTGATGTGGACTATATCACAGATGGTTGAATATATAACCGTCTGTGATGTTCTATATCACCGACGGCTCTTATTACAAACCGTCTATGATAGTCGCTACAGCTCCCGATGATTTGCGTCTCTTCGTCTCACGCTCTGAATTTATTGCTTGTTTTATTAAAAAGGATCATCCGCCATTGATGATGATCATCCCACACACTTATAAGAAAACAGAAATGGCCGCCTCTTCCTTGTCGCCGGCATTGATAGCCTTCTGCCGCGACTTATGCGAGCACCTCTCTCTGTCTGTTTGAACCGTCTGCCGCATCACTCCTCTGCCGAGAATTTGCGGAGCGGTGGCGACCACCTTTGTCGTCTTGACATCCTCATCCACCGTGTCTTCGGGTGATCTCCACTTCGGCGAGTTTATCGTGTCATCGGCGTGGTCCTCCAAAATGACGTTGCACATCTCCAAGAGGCTTGCTGTGACTTGGGCTGCGTTATCGAGGCGGCGGTGACCGAATCCATCGGCCGAGACCCACAAGCAAGGAAGAGAGGCTATGGGCTCAATACTTCTTGATTCTCTGATGCGATGGTCTTGAGGAGACACTTTCGAGCGAGCGCGTCGTGGTGGGCGCATTCGGGCCGTTCGCTGCGATCGAGAACCGCCCGATCTGACGCCATCGCCTATGAAGTATTGAAGACGGAGATAGCAGCCTACCTCCGCCACTAGAAAAACTTTATTTACAAATTTTTCGGTTTCAACCTTTTGAAGACTGTTATCTTTTCTTAATCTTTTTGTTTAATTATATCAGAGATGGTTTAATCTTTTTGTTTAATTATGTCAGCGACGTGTGATCTTTTCTTAATCTTTTTGTTTAATTATATCACAGACGGTTTGTAAAAGAACCGTATGTGATAAGTCACTATCACATACGGTTCCAAATGTAACCGTCTGTAAAAGTTCAACACAGATGGCTCCTTTGCAAGTATGCGTGATGGCGTCGATATCACGAGCGATTCGATTACCAACCGTGCGCGATACTACGAGCGATTTGTAGAATTAGCATGCGTGATACTACAGACGGTTCTTATTAGGAACCATCTGTGATACTACACAAACGGTTTGTAGAATTAACCGTCTGTGGTGAGTAGCTATCACAGACGGTTCCAAAGGGAACCGTCTGTATAAGTTTAACACAGACAGCTCCTTTGGAACCGTCTGTGATGAGGCGTCCAGTATGACCTATTTTGTAGTAGTGTCTTTGTGTTCTCTTGGGCTCGATCCTAACAATTGGTTTTAGAGCTTAGGTTATGATTGCCTAAGATTATGACGCGTGACAAGTCGCGGAGAAGAAGTGGGAAGCACTTGTCACCCTGGCGGTGCAACATCGAGGGCACGGCGAGGAGAGAGTTGTGCCCTCCAATACCCCATGCTCACGGAGAGAAATTACAGGGTGTGGACGGTGAAGATGAAGATCGTCATGCGTGCCCAACGAGTGTGGGCGGCAGTGGACGACAAAGAATTGGTCGATGAGAAGAAAGACCAGATGGCTCTCACTGCCATACTCTAAATCGTGCCGAAGGCCATTGTGATGGCCATATCCGAGAAGGAGACGCCAAAGGAGGCTTGGGACGCTCTCAAGGAGATGCACGTCGGCGAAGATCGTGTCCAGAAGGCGCGCGTACAAACTCTCAAGAGGGAGTTTGAGCTTGTAACATTCATAATTTGGGTTTGTGTTTCAAATATAAGAAAATATGTAAAATTTAAAACTTTTCTTGCATCTTGAAGTTTTTGAGCTTTTCTGCAATTCTTGTAAATGAATTATGGGAAATCAAAAACCCAAACCCCCAAATTGACTAAAGTCTTGACCCTTCTTTTCCAATCCTTGTCAAGTCTAAGGATCATCCTTTGGAAATAATTTTCCTGGGTTCTAAGGGTGTTGTGTGACCTCTCTGAAAAATTTCACAATTTTTAGAAATTATTTGAATATTTTAAGAGGCAGTCAAACCACTTTGACCTTTGGACAAAGCCCAGGTCAGCACCTTAAGAAATTTTTGGAGAAAAGTGCTCAGCATAAAAACCTCTAGAAATTTTACACAAGGTCCATCTCAAAGTCAGCAAACTTCTGTAAAAATTTCATAAATTTTGGAGTTAGTTTGCTACCTCTAAGAATCCCTCAAAGTTTTCAGCTCAAATGAAACCCTAAGTCAAACCTTTGGTTTGGGTTCGAGTCAAACTCGGGTTCTGGGTTGAACCCAACCCCTTGGAGCACCTCGAGCTCTCTCCTTTTGGCGCAAACAACCTCAGCCGTTGGATCTTTGCCCTACCGCTGTGATTGCCGGGAGCTCCTCAAAAGACCTCCTCCAGGACCTCCCTAAGAACCCTTTGAGGACCTCCTCCAGATCTACTCCAAGATCTCCTCGAGGACCTCCTCTGTGTCTTTGTAAAAGACCTCCCACTCGCACAACCACCTCGTGTCCATTTTACAAAGAACACCCTCTCGGACCTCCTCTGTTAGCACTTGAGTGATCGTGGGCCGTTCATCCTTGGATCTGTGCCTCAGACCTCCCTAAGCGTTAAGACCTCCGATCACTTCTTAAAATCGGAGCCCTTCATTTCAAATCCAACCGCTAAGACCTCCCCAACTCAAATCTAAGTCTCCCCCAACCGTTGTGTACTTTTGACTGGTCCTCCTCAGGTTCCCTCACTGACTGGTGGGACCTTTGGGACTGGTCATCATCGTTTTCACGCGCATGCGTGTGTGCCAGAGCTTGGGCAGTTTTGAGCAGTGACTTGTCATTTCTTGCCCTTGTCAACGGCTAGCTCTGCCAACCTTTAATTCTTGTCAGCACCTTTTTCCCCCAAAGTCTCCTTTCCTCCTACCTTGTCATTTCATGTACTTCCATGGCAGAGACCTTTTTGACTCGGGTGACCCTTGCTCTCTCAGCTATTTAGGTTCCTTGAGCTCCTCCTTATCTCCTTTTAGACACCATTGTGCCCACCCGAGCTCCTCTCTGTGCTCTTTTACTCACAACACCCGAGAGCACCCCCTCGCCATTGTCGGACTTTGGAGCTCCTCAAGGCCATCCGAGCTCCAGTGGTTCACTTGAGATTCTTGTTTTGTCAACTTGTTTATTTTGGTCACCTTGAGCATCCCCTAACTGGTTCCATTTGAACTTCACAGGGGCTGACAATTTGGGAAGCTTGCTTTTCGTGGCCGGGTTTGTCATCTTCCCCAACTCCGGCAAGCATCGTCACCTCCAGAGCTCTTGCGGCCATCCCTAGACCTCCTCCATTCTCAGGTTAGTACTTTAGTATTGGAAAGCCTGCTCTGTGGGACCTCGTAAGCTCTTCATTTTTGTTGTATTTTGTCGCCGACGGTCACCTCCGGCTAGCCGCCGGTAGAAAGCGTCTTAGCCCTAGCTTTTGGTACTTCTAGGTTCGCCTTGCTATTTAGGATATGTTCCTGCCCTTGGTTCACGCCGGCGTGGTCCACGTCGCCGGCGTTGGGCTTCTTCTTTGCGTTCGGCTTGTTGTCGTGCCATACTCAGACAGCTACTATAGCTCGATGATTGGCATTGAATGGCTGTCGGAATTTCTTCTTGTGTCGTTTTCTTGTGGACCTCGATCCCCTGTTGTCGTACGCTAACCGCCGCCCCAACCACCTTCAAGACCTCTTGGAGGTTAGATCGTAACCGTAGGATCTCCCTCGCAAAACTTTAGTTTTCAGGACCTCCCCTGGTTGCATCCTAGCCGTTTAGGATCTCCTTAGGCTTAATCTGAGCCGTTAGGATTACTCCTGTGCAAAAAGACCACCCCGCGGTCATTTTTGTAAAAATCACCTTTGGGACCACCCTTGGGGTCATCTTTGCAAAAGACCACCCCCTGGTCCTTTGTGAAGAAAACCTCAGAACCTCCCTCGTGTAGATCTAGACCGTTTAGGATCTCCCCGTTGAAATCCTAGTCGTCCAGGACCTCCTCTGGTAAATCTTAGTCGTCCCAGACCTCCTCCGACTAATCCTAACCTTTAGGACCTCCCCTCAGCTTTGGACCGTTAGATCTAGATCTAACGGGCTAGACCTCCTCAGCGCTTTTAGAGTTTTAAGCGTTCCGATCCTCTTTGGCCGTTCATCTCTAGATCTACGGCTCAGATCTGGTGAACATTCGGACCTCCGAATGTGATCTTGATCTAAGCTGTTCTTTTGAGATCTAAGGCCCAGACTTGGTGAGGCATTCGGGAAATCCTAATGTCCCATCTCCCGTGGGCCGTTGGATCTAAATCCATCAGTGGAGACCTTGGCAGTTAAGACCTCCTCGGTAGATATTAGCCACCAAGACCTCTCCTCCTTAGATCTCACTGTCCAGACCTCTTCCTTTAGCTTTTAGCCTCTAAACCTCCTCATGGAGCTCTGGACCATCAGATCTTGATCTGACGGTCGAGACCTCCCTTGTGCGCGCCGTGCTGGTGCGCTGTGCTCCTGTGCTCTAGAGCCGTTGGATCCTACATCGACGGTTCCGACCTCCCCGTTTTCGTCAGTTCTGTTAGACTACCCCGAGAGCTCCAATTTTCAAAGTATTTAAGTGTTTTAAAATTTAAAAGTGCATAACTAAATCATTTTAGCTCCTTTTTGAGTGATTCAAATTGCATTAGCTCTGAAATAAAATGAACTTTAATATGAGAATGAACTTAGGCACTTTTCTGTGGCAGAAAATGATATGAACTGTATTAACTTGTTAACTTAAAATGTTGTCTAGAAATTCAATTAAAACTTGTAAAATGCATAACTTTGTCTCTGTAATTCCAAACCGAGCAAACGAAACTTTGTTAAAATCCTCTAGTAATGTACTTTAGTGTAGAATAGGTTTTAATGAGGTCTTTGCCACTGAAATTAATGATATGCTAGTTTTATAACTTAGAAAAATCATGACAAATTCATTTTAACTCCAAATTGAGTAAACTCGGTTTTGCTAACCTTAGGATGTCAATATCTACCTACCATAATAATTTCACGTTAAAATTATTTCTAGAAATTTATGTCATGAACAGTAACCAAAATTAATTTAATTTGAATTCCCAGGCTGAGAGAATTTGTTTAGACTATAACGTTTGCATCTTTAATCTAAATCAAATAATTCTTGTTGCTAAATTTGTCTAAAATCATGCTCTACCTGCTGTATAAATTTCATGGGTTTTGGATGATTTTGGCTTTTGAGTTTCTTGCGGTGTTCTTCGTTTTTATTGGATTTTCTCATGCTGTCGATATGTTCCGACGATTGTGTTGATTACGTGAGTGATCCTCTGCAGCAAGAAAGTGATCTCCATCAAGGCAAGCAGATGTAGCATCATTTGATCATATTGCTCCTATTACTTTTAAAGTCTAATATCTTGTTTGCAAAAACTAAGTATGCATGCTTCTTTGTGTCAAGATTAATTTTATCGATTAGAGGTAGTTAATCCTATTGCATTGTTGCCCTGAAATTATTCACCCCTACCACTGCCATAGGGTATTATCCTTACTGGTGAATTAGAGCCTGGTGAATGATTTATGGTCTTTTATTGTCTTTGCGATATGAAGCTTAGCAATGCTTAGCTACCGGTAGAATTGGACGGTTATCGACTTAGTTGATGACCTAGATCACACAAAACTTATTATGATCTTTATGTTTCAGCTTGGTGCTATGTTTATTTGTGAAAACTAAAAACTGAAAACAAAATGATTTGGACTTGGGCACAATGGTATGTTGGTGTGCTTTTGGGTGTGACTGGAATGGTGCCCGAGTCAGCAATGACTGAGTTACTTGCGCCACCGTACTGAGCAATTTGCGTGCTAACCACACTAGAGGGAAATGGGACCTCTCTTGATTTAATACTTTGGCGTGTGTTGGCTCCGAGTCGCAGGGGGTCGCAGGAGGGATGGTGTTTGGGAGCATGGTAGTTGTCCGAAAGCTTTACCTCGGGTGAGTAGTTGTCTTTTGGCTTTACCATGTAAGTGTATGGATTTCTATCCATACGAGTGGCTCGTAGTTAATGCACAATATTGGAAATGTCTCGTAGAACTTAGTCGTGCCGGCATACCTTCGAAAGTATGCTTATTGTGGCTTAAAGGCGGTCTGAAGTGTAGGTACATTGGTACACCCCTGCAGGGTTAAAACTATTCGAATAGCCTCGTCCTAGGTTATGGACACGCTCGGATACGCCCCGTGAGAACTAGACTACAACCTTTTAAATTAAAACTTGACATGGTTGGTACGAATGGGTAATTCGTGCTATTGTTGTGATGGCTATTGGGTTAGTCATCCCCAGGATGTCTTTATGTTATTACTTATTGTATCGCTGTTATTTATGCAAATAAAATTCAGATTGTTAAACAGCCTTCAATCTATTATCTATTGCAAATAAAACTTACTTTATGCTGAAAATTAACCTTTAGCCTTCTCCTTTGATTAAAGCATGCATGTAATAGTAACTAGGTTTGTTACTCGTAAGTCTTGCGAGTATATTTTTGTACTCACGTGCTTTGCTTAATTGTTGCAAAGAAGGTTGATCCCCAAAGGATCAACTTTGGTGAGTTTTGCTGCGGTGTGGACGACTAGCTTGGCGGCCCGGTCGGATTGCCTTGTGGGTGTATGGCAAACCGGTTGACTTTTGTCTTAGCCATCTTATGGCATTTTGCTTCCGCTGTTATTTCTAACTCTTTAGCTTGTTGGGGACCTGTTGGTCTCCTTTGTAATAACTACTATGTATGTCTTTTGTCTTGTAAAGCTTTAGTTTTGGTTCTGTGTGTTGTATGGAATTGATGCATGCTTTTGTAAAGATAAATGTGTGCTACAATTCTGGGAAGTACATGTCCATCGAGGCACGGTGCATTTTGTTTGTGATGCTAGGGCCAAGGGAAGGCTAAGTATTACAAGCTAAATAAACCGGGGTCTCACAGAGCGTATCTACATAGGGGACTTGGAGACAATCATTGAGTTCGCCTTAAAGCTCACCATCATGGTCAATGAGATACGTGCTCTCGGTACCAAGGTAGAGAAGAGCGCTGTTGTGGAGAAGCTCCTATGCTCTGTACCCAATAGATTCCTACACATTATCAGCACCATTGAGCAATGAGGCAATGTATCGACGATGTCGGTGTTGGAGACCATCGGACACTTGAGGGCGTATGAGGAGAGCTTTGAAGAGCGGCGGCGCGACAAGGAAGAAGGAGAGCACCTGCTCACACACGCCAAGTGGGAGGCCAAAGGTGCCGAAAAGAAGAGGAGTAGCGAGGTCTCCTGCAACGACACCAAGAAGAATGGTGGGCGCGGCAGTGGCCGTGGCCAAGATGGCGACAAGAAGAAGAAGCACTACGGCAAGTTTGACAAGTCAAAGATGTTGTGCTTCAATTGTCAGGAGTTCGGCCACTTCACTTTCGAGTGTGATGAGCCGAAGAAAGAATGGGCGTATCTCGCCAACACCCAAGAGGACAACGAGCCCGCTCTCCTAATGGTTGTGGCATGCGAGCATGCCGTGGACGTTGTCATGCTGAAGGAGGAGAAGAGCGGGAGGGCACTGGATGATCTATCCATCACACTCTCTTATGTGCCCATGGAGGTAAAGCAGGTCAAACTTTAGCCCTCCGAGGCACAGGTCAAGCTGGAGGCTGCCAAAAGCAGAGGCCGAGTGGCTGCGTGGGGAATTGGTCGCTGCTGAGGCAAGGTTGTGTGCCATGTCCGATGAGAATGAGCAGTGTAGTCTGGACGTTGAGAAGTCAGCGCATGCTTGTGTCAACAAGGACAAAGAATGTGTGTTTCTCCTCGAGTGCATAGGCGCGTTTGAGGAGGAGGTGAACTAGCCTTCCTTCGGCCATCGTTGGCCCGAGTGGGCCTCGGTGTCAATGTGATCGTAGACATTGTTATTTATTCCATTGTCGTGGCCACGGTAGGCCACTTCTGCATTTGGAGGTATTGCTTGAGGCCATGTCTCGTTGCCGTCGCCTCTGCAAGTCGTGGTCCATATACTGCCGCCACTTGAGGCCGTGTCTTCGATTGGATTTCAGGACATTTGGTAGAATCCCAATAATAGATATGAATAGGGACAGATGATTGCAATTAGTGGAAAGAATCAAGATAATAGTGGTAAAACTAAGCATTGTTTTAGCAATTTTTCAACGGGGGCCATGGCCCCCTTTAGCCATAGAGAAGCTCTGCCCCTAAATCACGCACTTAGGCTATTTAGAGTGACTGACCTGCGATGAGACAATGTATTATTCTTTAATTTTTATAGCTCATTTTAACAATAATTGTGATTAACGACCTCTGATTCGTTGTCGTCATTTTTGGTGCTTAATCTTCTGTGTATTCTCCTCGCCATGATCAGGTCATAAAGGTGTGGATTCTTGAAAGCTTTCTCGTTTGTAGTGATAATCGAGTGAGGGGTGACTAGCGAATTATTCTTGGCAAGAGGAGGGATAGTGCGGGCGTGCCGGTCGCGGCGTTTGTGGTCGTGGTGGTGTTCTTGGCTGCACAGTCCATGGTGCGGTGGCTAAGGAGTGCAAACGGGGCGGATACGGTCAGATATCGCTCATCCTGTATCCTTTTCCATATTTTTTTCTCGGATTCGGAATCGGACACGAGCGGTGCGGATCACGAATCTGAATGCGCGATAGTCTCGGTCACAAATATGGAGCGAATACATGCGAACCGAATACGGATTGTCTCGGTCACGAATACTTATTCGGATATTGCGCAAAAACATAAACCATATATATCACACAAATAAAGATCAATCAACCACAATAAATGTCCAAAATGCAACTAGATTAGTAGTTTAATAAACAAATTTAAATATATCACACGATAACATAGGCTATTTAAGCAAGTATGTGGAGAGTGGAGACCATACTACGCCCCCTGTCCGTGTCCCCCTCAAGACGTCAGGGGAACTACAGCCGAGGACAAAGGAACTAAAACGACATAGTATTGCCTGAACTAGAATCTATCTTCTCATCAGCGTAGAGCATACAAGATAGAAAGAGGCCAATTGATAGATGAAATATAAGCTAAGCTACAAAAGCATACCTTGATAGTGTCATCAGTTGGGTAGGCCTCTGCTACATCACACAACTTCCCAACAATATAAGAAGCCAAATATTTCTCATCTGCTGTTCCATACTCTCCCAATACCCAGCATATTATCTGAAAGTAAAACGAAACAATATAATTTAACCCAAAAAACTTGCTATGGGTAGGAATGAAAGAGGAAACATGTAACTATCTGCAGAAACGAAGAAGGAAGCTTTGGCTCCCCACAATCTGAAATAGGAATCTACTTGTTTAAGAAAAACAAAAATGAGTTATGCTAATAGATCAAGTAGTGAGAAAGTTAAAAATAAAGAATCAAGCACCCGATCTAGAAGGCGGACAAAACTTTGTTAACAGACTCCATAGTATCAAGTTGAGCACTATAGCAGGAATTAAGCATAGTGGTTTGCTGTTAGAGCTGGATTCATCAAGCATAATCAAGGCAAGCTTTCCTTAATGTGTTTTATTCACACAGAAATTATGTTTAGCATTATGATGCATCAATCATCAGTAATTCAGGGTACTTGCAAAGAACATGCTCCACAAAGTCGAGAGCCTCAAAGTACACCCAGCCAGAAATCAAATATATTGATCACATTAAAAAAAATAAGTGAAGTGGCACACATTGGTTTAGTATAGTTTATCTAGTGAATTTTCTACAATGATATTTATCGATGATCTACCGATTCTACCCCATCAATCATATTCCTCTCAAGTCTAAAAAAAAACATTTACTTATATTCATATGAATCACTAGTTAACATGCATTGGAGAGACAGCTTTCCCTGAAACAATCTTCTCAGAGATTTCTTGCATACTACAATAATGCATGTCCACAGTCTATTAAGCAACCTTGTGAAAGATACCCTGCTGACAAAACAAATTTTTGTCCAAAGCCAAGATTAAAAATAAATAGTCCTGATGATCTATGTATATAATGATAAAAATCTTGGCAACTGTTAGGTTAAAAGGGTGCTTTACTAGAGTGACCACTTCTTGGACATTGGAACTAAGAAACCCTTATCCACACAAACAGACTAACATGAATTAATCCAAACAGAGCTCAGTTCATTCCTTATCCAAACTGGTGTTTTAAATCACTATTCCCTAATCCCATGATCCAAAACATTATGAAGCCAACTGCTTGATCAGAGTCAGAGGTAATACTACAGATTCATTAAGTGATCCACATGCCTTAATGAACCTTCTAGTCATCCAAATGTATAGATTAATCCCCAAAGAACAGAAAAATCAAACCCAAGGATGCATACAACCTTTAACTTCAGTTTTGGGCCAAACCTATGTGCTCAACTCCAATAGGGCATGGCCATGGGGAAGAGCCCCCCACCGACTGAAATAGCTAATGAACGCTTGAACTCTTACAATGTCCCTTTTTGGCAATATACTTTAAAAAAATTCAGCCTTGGTTCATTAGCTATTTGGCAAAAATTTCAGTCATATAATACATCAATCTTTACACAGATCTAATAATCACAACAAATGACTTAAACTTAAAAAAAATTCAGACAACTTAAAAGTAACAAGACTATGGTTTTATATACTTTCTTTCTCTCTAGTCATTTTTTGTGCCAGCTTTATATCGCTCCGCACGCAAGCCTCGGGCTATATGAGTCCTCGGCTTCTGCATCCCCTCGAGCGCTGCCTTCCAAAACCCTATGCCGCTGCATCAGAGTCGTAGCTGGGCTCGCCGGAGTTGAAGCTTGAGGTTGCCGCGCCGCTGCAGCCTTCGTTGCCAGTTTTCGTCGCCGCCACCATAAGGATCCCCTCTTCGTCCTCTACCTCGTCCAACTCTCAGTGTCACCGGAAATCCACCGGAGCAGTCACCTTTGAATCGAGTTGTTCCGAAGGTTGAGTTTGACTTGTTATGTGTTGAATGGATATGTTCCAAAGGTGAGATCGAAATGTTCCTGGCATTGAATTATAGCTAGGAACTTGAGTTTACACAATTAGGAACTTGGTCCATCCACAGCATCGTGTCACCATGTTCCAGACTTGAGCTAAAGCTAGCAAGTTTATGAGCTGTAACACTATTAGACGCCCGAGGGCAATACATCAAACGGAACTCCAAAAAAAATAAGAAAAGCAAAAACTTTGCTTCCCTAAAAACAACTCTGTTTCTTGCCAGGTCGAAATCCATTCCCTCGAGAGCATATTTCAGGTTAAGCGCATCAGTCTCTAGGATTACTCTTCCCATTCCTCGGATAACCGCAGCCTTCAGTGCTTGTATACACGCTTCAGCCTCAGCTTGCAAAGCGTCCAAAATGTTGGTCAGACGTCCTGCACCAGCACACTGTACTTCGCCTCTGTGGTCGGGTATTACAAAACCCCAACTACCGGACCCTGTTGCTTCAAAGTAGGAACCATCAAAATTGATCTTCAGGAAGTTTTCAGTTTGTGGCTGACATTTTGTCACAGGTTTTTGTCGCTGCACATCCTCCATCCAAACTACTCTCTGAACTCCTGAAAATGCTTACGGCAAGCAGCTGCAACAGAATCAACACCCTTGTGATTTTCCCTGTATTGGCTGCATTTCGCTCTGGCCAAAGCTGCTAGGCACAACCGCACTTCTTCAAGCTGCATATGTCGCCACACCTGACGCACGAATTTACACCTGAAGAAAGGTGTCCGCCATCCTCATCCAGTTGCAGCCTGGAGGAGAATAAACCCTCGAATACTACGCAAGCCCACGAAAAGCCTACAGCCTGCGCGCGGGGCAGCATGGAAATGAAGTGCGCACCCCTAGTTGCACGGTGCGCACGCGCCCGATAAAGGAAGCTATAATTTTGTCTACTGAAGCCCAGCGGAATTTCACCATTAGTGCAAATCAAGAGCGGGCATCGTCTGCTAATTAGGAATGAACCCACGCTTCCAACAGATTCTTTTGATCGCCCATATGCGTTCAGGGCGGAAAACAACTACGTTGTATCCACGCCCGGGTGCTGTGGCGGCCGACGGGTGTCATGGACACGCATCCTCTGGTCGTTGGGCTGGTTGTGTGTAGCAAGATTATAAAAGATAAAATAGAATTAATTATGATGATTTGTATCCGATATGGTTTCTTTCATATCTCTAGTAACCTTTCATAGATCTAATAGATTAACTTAATCTCTATATCACCCTGTACTCTATATATCTACCTCCAAGGTTTAAGCAATACATCCAACAAGTATTCTGATTATTCTATCATTCAATATGATATCAGAGCGGGTTCACATCTGGGCCTGTTTCTAGCCATCACCAAATTCCTCTGCACACCGCTCCGGGAGAGGCGATGTAATCTCCTGGGACTTGCGTATTGTAGATAGATGATCTCTCTTCTTCCTCTCCGATCAGTAGATCGGATCTGTTTCTTTTTTTTAAGCCTCTTCACTGCCGACTATGCCGGCCACCATGATTGACTGTCACTTCGTGGTCTCTCCCTATGTCTAGATTTTGCTTACAAGATCGATCAAGTCATCTCCAAATTAGTCGACTTGAGTTGATCCTGCTGTATGTGCACTCGGTGATCCAATCCACAACATGTGCACGTACGCTGGCCGATGACCCTTTGCAGCGACGTTTTCTGTTTGGATATGCTCCATTGAGTTTGGAGCATGCCGCCGCCGCCGCATCAACCCCGCCGCTTGCTCCTCGATTTGTTGTCGTGGCCTCCTCGAGTAAGCTGCGCCAACGTCCCGAGGCCGCCACGTCGCTGCTGTCGAAGTCGTAGTCACCCGCCGTCAGGTTCGTCGGATCGCCCACACGCCGCCGGATATGCTGCCGAAGACGTTGTACGTCGCGAAGCCCCACTCAGAGTATAAGATAGCCAGTGGCGAATCCAGGACAAAAAATGAGGGTGGGCTGAAAGAGTTGAAGTCTCGAATGACTAAACTAATTTGCAGCGAACGTAGTTTTATATTCTTGTCAATCAAATTCATAGTTTCATACATGAATAAAAGCAAAGCGAAAAAAAAGAGAAATACAATGGAGATACCTCGCTAATGGAAAGTGCATCCCCAAAACATGTAAATATGGTTCCAGTATGTAACAATCTGTACATCAAAATTAGAAAAATTAGTGATACAATAGCAAATTATACTTAAATGATCATGAACATTCAAAATAAAAAATCATACCACTAAAACGCTAGCTTGAATCACGACTTTCGCGAGGCAAATTCATTCTACGATTTTTCATGCCTTGAAAGGATTTTATGATTTCATCATCATCAATTGATTTAAATATGTCTCGCTCGGTGTAGCACACCATCAAATCATTCAGCCACTCATTCGATACCTTGTTGCGCAAATCTGCTTTGATAATATTCATTGCCAAAATATTCTCTCAACGAATCTTTGTTGCCTTTGGAAGGATCAATATCGGTTCAATGAGGCGATATACCAATGGAAAAGTTCTATCTTTTTTTTGTTTCAACCATCAATTGAGCAAGTTTTGAAATATAAGGACATCCATGAAATTCCTCACTTCTCCTAATGTTGAGAATGAATGTTTGAAGCTGATTTCTTAACAAGAATCGATCAGCCATCGTGAAATCATCAGCATATATCTCAGCAAGTCGAATAAGCTTATCAACATTAAATTTAGAGAATGAGTCGCTTGGATCAAGACAAGACATGCATACCAATAACTCCGAGGAAACTTCATTGAAGCGATGATTCATCTCATTTATAGTTGCATCAAGAGCAGTATTGAAAATATCAACTTTGTAATAATGATATTGAGTCCTTTGTATGCTTCAGGCGTCTGATTTACCCATAACTCAATGACATCATTCATATTTGGCACACCAATCCCATATGCCTCACAAAAACTTTTGACTTGGTCGAACAATGGCTCCCACCCATTATCCCTCATATCTTGCAAGCGTTCTTTCACATCTTGTATCAAGCCCATAGCTTCAACGATGTCTTGATGCTTCCTTTGTAAAGCAAGTGATAGCTCATTTGTTATGCTCAACAATGTTATCAAAAAATGCATGATGAACACAAATTGAAAGGATTCCATATTTTTCATCAAACCTGCTGCTGCACCATGACTTGTGTTTTGACAAGCATCTTCACTTATAAGTTCTAGCACATCCACAACTGCCTCCCACATTTGGTATATACGAAGCAAGGTTTTGAGATGTGATCCCCACCGAGTATCTGTAGGTCTCGCTATGCCAGATTCCTGATGCAGCCCTCTCCCAGCAGATATCGAACCATTCTCTAACTTCTCCAACAAGATATCATGATGCTTTTCAATCAACGCATCTTTTCTCTTACAAGATGCACTAACAGCCGTAACTATCAGGGGAACATAGTTAAAGAAATCAGAAATAGCTCTGCTACAACTTGTAATCTGTGACAACCACCAATTGTAATTGGTGGGGTGAAACAATGAACATAAAAGCATTTGGATTCTCATCCTAATAAGTTTTGCAAGCCATTAAATTCTCCTCTCATATTTGAAGCTCCATCATAACCCTGTCCACGAAGCCTAGAAATAGATAAACCATGATGATCAAGCAAACCAACCAAAGCATCCTTCAATGCCGCAGATGTACAACTTGTGATATGCTTAATGGCAAGAAACCTTTCCATGATATTCCCTTTATTGTTCACAAACCTACATGCCATAAATTTTGCAAAGTTATAACAATAGTACAATACAAAAATATAAAAAATGTATGACTAAAACAAAGATGTACAACATACCTCACAATCACCGCCATTTGCTCCTTTACTGATACATCTCGAGACTCGTCAATAAGCACTGCGAAATTCCTATCTCCAATCTCACCTTTAATCACTTTCGTGACCTCTTGTGCACAAGCTTTGGAAAGCTCTTTTTGAATATCTGCACAAGTCATGACTGCATGCCCGGGAGCTGTATCAAATGCATACTTCACTTCCTCCTTCTTATCCTTGTACCAATCCAACAACTCTTTGAAATTACCTTTGTTGATGGAAGTGGAGGATTCGTCATGTCCACGAAAAGCTTCACCTTGCGCTATGAGATACCTTGCACAATCTAAAGATGCAGTCAAACGAATTTTGTATGCAATTTCGGCCTCCTTACTGTATGTGCTCATTTTACTAGATACACTTGACCGTTGATTCTTGAAGTCATCACACTCACCCCTTGCGATGTTGTGAAAACTATTTGGACCACCAACATGTTTATTGAAAGCATCTATAGCCGTCTTCCAACGAGAGAACCCAACTTTTGTAAATACATCATTACCAAATGTGTTGGGTTGTATTATTTCTTAAAAGATAACAATAGAAACAAAAAGCGGCATCCTTTTCCACACTATATTCTAACCAATCAAACTTACTAAACCATGATTCTTGAAAGGATCTCCACACTTTGCCATCCAATGTCTTCGGAAAGGTATGCCCAATTGCTCGAGTTGGACCATTCAACAAATATGTTCTCCTCACTTCATCTCTAATTTCATTTGGAAAATCTTCTATTGGTATGCGATGCGCCGGATCGGCAATAATTTCATCCGGATTAAATTCTAGTCGAGGCTTCTTTGGTTGAGTTGCGCTCTCATCGGTTGGAGGAGTGCTACTTGAATTGTTTGTAAAATAATTACGCAAAGTTCGTTTCTCCATAATTGCAAACCTATGGATAAAGAATAAATGGCTAATTGAGTATATATATACCATATTACCACACTATATTAAACTTACTAACAATTAACAAATAACAAATGGGTAATTGATTAATGAGTTAATGACTAAGTGACTAACAAGTAGTAACTAGTATATACCAGTGGCAGCATACTAACAATTAACAAATAACAAATGAGTAATTGATTAATGAGTTAATGACTAAGTCTAAGTGACTAACTGTCTAACTAGTAGTAACTATTAAGTACTAACTAGTATTAGTATATACCAGTATGAGTAATCAGTGGGCAGTGGCAGCAGTGAGCAGTCAAAATATTTCTTATAAGTCTTGAGCTGCCACCAGTACTAGACTACTACTAGTAGTAGCAGTGGCCGAGTGGCGCAGCGCCCGGCCGTCTCCCAGTCCCACTCCCACTCCCACCCAGATCCAGCTGCTGAGCAGAGCGCCTACTCTCCTTTCTCCGGCTCTGGCCCGCGCCCGGCCGCCCGCCCCTCGCCTCTTCTGGCCGGCGCTCCTCCTCCTCCGCCCTCCGGCTCCGGCCTCGGCGTCGGCGGCTCGGTCTCCTCCGCAGCTCCGCTCGTCCTCCTCGGCGCGACGGCCGGCGGCGTTAGCCGCGCGCGCGCCCCACGCCTCCTCTCCTCCGGGCTCCAGCACGGTCGGCCCTCCTCCTCCTCCGGCTCCGGCCTCGGCGGCTCGGCCTCCTCCGCTGACTGCAGTGCGGCCGGGCCGGCGGCTCCGCAGCCTCCGCTCGGCCGCTCCTCCTCCTCACCGCGCGGCGGCCGGCGGCGTCGGCCCGCGCGCGCCCTCGCCTTCTCGGCCGGCCTTTCTCCTCCGGCTCCGGGCTTGGTGGACCTACGGCGCTCCTCGGTGCTCGATTTGTGATTGGGGATTTGGGTTTGGGGTTGCCGGTTGGAGAATTGAGGATTTGAGATTTGGGGAATTTTGAACAGGAACTGTCGACTGCCTTGTGGGACCGTGCAGTGGGGAACATGGGTTGGGCCTGGCCGCTGGGCTTCGTTGCTTTGGGCATACGACATCATCTTCTTCCTCGAGTATGCTCGACTCCACAGCCATGGCGCCGCTCGCCGCTCCGGCCGGAGGTTGAGCTGCTGTGCAGGGGTTCGGCCGGCGGTGGAGGGTGGGCTTCAGCCTGATGAAGCCCACCCGGTGGATTCACCACTGAAGATAGCTAGATGTTGCGCGCGCCAGTGGGAGGAATGTAGGATTGCTGAATGCTGCATTTGTGGTTACATATAGGTATACAGTTCAGTACAGCATTAGGCTTGTTACTATCAATCAAGAGGGAGCGGGAAGGAAACTATGCGGTACTTTGCATGGGGCTTCTAGGGCAAAATCCATAGAAGTATAATGTAGGATCTGTATGTGTTATTTGAGTCGTAGCACATAAGCTAATCTTAAAGTAGAGGTAAATGTGATGGTAACGGTGGCATGACTATGTTATCATATATAAGCAGAGGTATAAAGTCAGCAAAATATATGCAAAGCTGAAAGTATATATTCTACAATGTATAACAGACAGCAAATACTTCATAATGGTAGTATGTATAGCATGTGGTCAATCAGAATCTCTAAAGAGTTTACACCGAATGTAGCTAACCAATAAGAATGGCATTTCAGTAGAGACGTTATAGATAAGCACCAAAGGAAACGGCTGCTGCTGAATAAAGTGTGGTCTTAGAGTACATAAGGTCTTATGGTAGGCTTAACTATACAAATGCATACAACAGCAAAACAGCAAGATAGACCAAATAGCATGTCGCATAGAGAGGTAATGTAAACCAGACAGTAGCGATGTATCAATGTAACATGTACACGAATCTGTCAATATAACATGTATAATATCCTGTTTAAGCTTTAGGGGATTAAATGGATTAGAATTTGTAATTAAATGGATTTAATTAGGGAATTTCAGAATTTGGAATGAGAGATTAGAACTTGGGCCTTCGGCCCGCGGCCTTTTGGACCCAAAGGGGAGAGCCGGCCTGTTCTTTAAGAAAGGAGGGGAGGTGGCTGGCAGGGAGCCCTAGCTCCTACGCCCTACACCCCTGCCATCCTGTGCAACCGCCAGCCCTTGCACCATCTGCTGCCGCACGCCGTCCTCCTCTTTTCCGCGAGCTCGTGCATGGAACTGCCGCCCTCTGTCTCTGCCGGCTAGCCACTGTCGTGCGTGCATGGTGCGCCTGCCGCTATTGTTCTGCATGTTGCCAAGCCGCTAGCGCTACATGCAAGTCGCCTAGTTGCCGTAGCGCCACATGCTAGCCTGCGCTAATCATGCTGCCTGCCGTTGCTTGCGTGCTTAGCCCTGCTGCTGCTAATTGCTTTGCATGAGAAGCCTTGCAATGCATACACACATTCATGCACCCTGTTGATGCGTACTAATGGGTTGTGGCTGCATGCATGCATACAATGCTTGCCTTGGACTAGATAGTGCATGCATGCGTACAGTGATTGCCTTGGACTAGATAATGCATGTTGCACGATTGGCATGGCTTCATAGTGGATTCAAGTATTCAACAGTAGAAGGAAGGAAGAGAAAGAAAAGAAGACAAGGGAAGGAAAGTGAAGAAATTCTAGGGGTAACGATCTGTATATTCTATCTGTTTTGTTATTTTAATTAGGGATTAAAGAATCGAGATTAGAGAGGATAGTAGCAATTTCTAGTCAAGGGGACGATTAATAGATCGGTTTATTTTGTTGTACAATTATTTCAGGTACCGTAAAGGCGTAATTAGAGGATGTCATCTACTAGAGAATTGTAGAGAATTTTGGTAGCTTTCCGTAGAATATTTAATCATGTTGATCGGATGATTAGATTGTGAGTAATGAATTTTTTGAAAGCCTGCTGTCCGGAGGAACTGTCATCTTTTGGCAGTACGTGTTAATCTATAAATTAAAGAAAATAGTAAACTAGATAGTTATTTTATTTACTCTACATGAAAAGTGTTGATAACTTCTTAAGCATTCCAGAGAGCCAAGAACATAATTTTTGGGCAAGTAGAACAAAAGTTATGATAATTTTAGTGCCGGGATAGCGGGTAGTGTGTTCGGTAGTTTCGGGGTAAAAAGGTCGGTTTAGCGTAGGCATGCGATTATAGTTGGAATAAAGTGTAGGAGTTGTAATGTATTATTTTGAGTTGCGTTTTGGATTGTTTATTCAGGGAGTGTGGTCTTGTGTGCGCTGCCGTCGTTTCGCTCTCCAGCGTCACAAGGATAAGAGGCAAGTGCATGGTAGACAGTGGTCATTGGTTTATTACTGTATGCTTTATCATTTATTACCATTAAATTGTTGTGCTTTTACTTATTTAACTGCAAGTACTGTTAATGATCTTTATTTATTCCTTATTGTTGGATGTGATATTGTTGGATAATGCTAATGTTGATGAAACCATGAATAATTGTGCATTCATAAGCATCATTGCATATGAGAAGGTGATCATATTGATCACAACTCCCGTGGAGGAGGTCCCCAGTCTTTGAGAAGGACAGGCTTGAGAGTGTGTCATCGACGGGTGAACACTCATGCTATACCGGTATATGCAAAAGAAGTTCATGTGGACATGTAGTGTAGAGATGCATGGAATGAAAGATAGTTGATGATTGAAAATGTGAATAAAGAAAGAGAATTGAATGATTGAGCATGAGAATAAGGAAAAGTGAACAATTAATGTTGATGATGATATTGTGTACTGTTGATTAAGCATTGTGCATTGCTTACTATTGTGCTTACTGAGTCGTGGACTCACCCTTGCCCTATTGTTGTTTTTAGGTGATCATTGACGATGCTTTGCTTGGGAAGGGCTAGCACACTTGATTCCACATCATATACATGTTTACTTGGTCCATTGGATATGAGAACTCACTTTATCGATCGATGATTTATAGCTAAGACATGATAGTATTTGGCTAGCCTTAAAAGATAGGTTGGAATTCATTATTCTATTAATAGACTTGCTTGGATAAGTTTTTATGTCGATCTGTGTTTATTAAATTGCCATGTTCTTATGAGTTAATTAACCATGATTTCCTTATAGTTATACTTGTGTTATTGTGACCTGCGTACGGGTTTTATTTTTGATATGCTTGCTGTAATTTAGAGATAATGGTTGCTATAATAGACAGTTATGTTAGTTTAGTAGCATTCTGGGCTCCGTGTTGGACCGGGGTGTTACACTTGGTATCAGAGCGGGCTTTAGGTCCGTGGTGAATAGATTAGTAACTTAGGTAACCTAAAATTGCTAAAATTTGTTTTAGGGCTAGTAAAATCAACTAAAATTTGCTAATGATTAGTTAACTTAAAATTCGACACACTAGTGCACAGTAGAATGGGTATGGGACGAGTAATGCTTTTACGCTTCCGATATGTTATACTATTGATGTATGAGTTGATGTTGGTTCTTTGAACTTATTGTGTGTTATTGATTGTGGATGGTAGCCGATGCTGAGAGGTAGAGATTTTGGGTTGTGGCCATGGGCATGGTCAGGTTAGTTTTCCTTGAGTTTGCATTGGCTTTTCTTGTTACAGTTGCGGTTGATTAATTTTCTTGGGTTAGTGGTTCTGATCTGATTGATTGGTTTCAATTGGTCTTTATTGGTTCCATAAAGCGATTATTTGCTCTGCCGACTATTGAGTTGTCTCTACTGCTGGTGAGTGTTGCAAATTGGCAAGATTGATCTTTTCATGGGGGTTCTGCTTTTCTTGTTGGGACTTATGACTCTTTTATTCGCTTGATGTTTTGGATAATGAAAGCTTTCTGCTGCAATTTTTTTTTTTACATTTGGACGCTTTGACCCTACGTATTTCTTTTGGAGTAAATTGAGTGTTGAAGTTTAATGACTCTCTTTTATGAAAGAAAATATCAAAACCTTTTTTGTAAGGTCTTTTATGTTTTAGTGAGAGGTGGTAAACATAGAAGTTCATTAAGAAGGTATGAGTTATCAAGTTGGGTCTGTAGCGTGGTGCATAATCGATCTTAACCCAGATCATTGGAAGTGAAGTTGATTAATTTGATGTTGTCTTAGAGTAGTTACATGATAAATAGTGACTAAGGGTATGTCAATATGTGAGGACCCCAATTTATTTGACTTGTAATGCTTAACCAACCACCTGGTCCTAGCATCCCAAATCAAATAAACTGATCCTCGAGATATGTATACTTCCCAGAAAGCAGTATACACACCCCGGTACAAAATTAGACATCAACTCCATTCCAAACATAGAGTCCAAACATCACACTACAAACGGAAGATAAACAAATAGAAGAGTTATTACAACCAATGGCCGACTGGCCACAAGATACACAAATAACAACAGAAAGACAGCGGAAGCAAAAGCGCCATAAGATGGCTATAAACAAAGCCAATCAGCGTGCCTTCAACCCACAAGGCATCGGCCGGACCGCCAAGTCTAGTCGTCAGAAGCGGCAACACGACTCACGAAGTGAGGACCACGAGGCTCACCTTCTTCCTCTGCAACAAAACATTAAGCAAAGCACTGAGTACAAGATTATCTTTGTACCCGCAAGGCAGCGTGTGAACTAACGGACACTGTTCATATGCTACATGCGAGGCTTGTTAAAGTGGAGGCCATATGTTTTATTTGCATAAAGCCAATTTTCCTTTGCAATAATATAATACAGTTTAAAGGCAAGTTTGCAACTCATTTCTTGATGAAATAAGCTGCTGAGATAAAGATAGATACAAGTAACCACCTAGAAGTGACTATCCCAATAGTCACCACAACATAACGAATCCCAGTTCGTACCACCTACAAGTTTTAATTTTAAAAGGTTGTAGTCTAACTCTCGATAAGCTTACCCAAGCGTGTCCATCACCTAGGGCGAGGCTATTCGAATAGTTTTAACCTGCGGTGTACCCTTTGTACCCACACCTCGGACCGCCTTTAAGCGAAAGCACACTTCGAAGGTATGCAGCACAGCTAAGTCCTACGAGACTTTTTCCAATATTGTGTATCAACCCGAGCCGCTCGTATGGATAGAAACCCATACGCTTACATGGTAAAGCGAAAAGACAACTACCCACTCGAGGATAAAGCTTTTGGACAACTACCATGCTCCCACCTCCATCCTCCTGCGACCTCCTGCGACCGGGACCAATACACGCCAAAGTACTAGGTCAGAGAGGTCCCATACCCTCTAGTGTGGTTAGCGCCGAAATGCTGGATAATGAAACTCACAAGATGTTCGGTCCTTAATTGGCCGGGCACCTTTCGATCACACCCAACAGATCACACCAATCTTACCATTGTGCGCGTCTAAATCATTTTTGTTTTTGGTTTTAGTTTTGCAAGTAAGCATAGCAAAATCTTTGAAACATAAAGTTGTATTAAATTTTGTGTGATCAAGGTTCTGACTAAAGTCGATAACGCTTGATTCTACCGATACTAAGCATGTCTAAGCAGCTGAAATCGTATCTACTAAGTGACAAGAAATCATCCAGCGATCTCTAATCACGACAAATAACCTAGGCTCGGGTAGTAGAGATCAATATTTTGTCTACAGGACATGCGACTACGGTTTAACTAATCAATTTAACACAAATTAAGCAATGCATACATATAATGAAACAAAATATTAGACTTTAAAACACTGGGATAAACATGATCAAGCGCTTGCACATTCTTTGTTGCTCAATATGGTGCGGAGGATCGTCCTCGAGGTTTGCATAAATATCGAAGCCTAACGATCGAACATAACGACAAATAGAGCGAATAACACCGACAAAACTCAATCATACAACAAAATCAAAACAAGCCAAAACTCACACAGCAGCCTAAGCATGAAATAACAAAATTTTAGAAACAGAGAACAAATCATTTTAAGTTATTAGCAATTTTCTATGAATTTTCTAAGCTAAAAACACAACAAGTCGCTAGTTAATTACTCAACAAATTTTCATGAACAAAAACAGTGTGTAAAAGCTATCCTAATAGTTAGTATACTGAAAATGAAATTTTACAGAATTGGGTTCATTGAATTTGGACAATTATTGGAAGAGATATGCATTTTCTAATTTAGAAGATACATAAGACATCATTTTATTAATTAACAGATTTTTGCTATAGAGACATGGATGAAACTAATTTTAGTAAATAATACATTTAAAATGAAAATTAACAGCACTGGTTTCATGCAATTTGGATAAAAATTGAATTAGTTATGCATTTTACAAGTTTAATTGAATTATGACTCAACGAAAACATAAACGAAATACTAAAGCAATGAATACTTTTCTACGCGATCGGTAAGCCCGACCAGCGACGGCGGGCCTTGTGAACGCTGACCAGGACAGCGCACGCCTAAAGTGGCGTCGAAGGCGTATTCAAAGAATCGTCTTGGCTCACTAAAGTGCAAACCTAAAATACTCTCACAAGAAATACGCTTCCCATCGGAGAAGCGCATAACGAACTACACAAACCTAGCGACAATATGGACCCACATGGCGGTGACTCGGAAGAACAAATAACGGGCTGGATTAAAGGATTTCGCGCGATTAACCAAGAGGGCCCACAAATCGGTGATCTGAGACTAAAAGATGGTTAGCACTTAACGGCGGGGTTAGACCTTGATCTTTGCCGCGGCTCGGCGGAGTTCCGCCGCGCGCGCGGCGGAGGTGGGGATCGGAGAATGGTGAGGCTCGAGCTCGGGGATGGCACGCGGGTGCACGCGGCTCCACGAACTTGATGCCGATGGCGCGAGCCCAATGGTCGCGGAGATGGGCTCACGGCGGCCGGAGGCGGAGAAAAGCTACGGCTCGCGAGAAGCGCGCTGAGACTTGGCGGCCGAGAAGGTGCGCCACGGATCGCGGAGACACCGAGGCGATAAGCCCACGATCTTGATGATGGAGAGGGCGGTGGCGCTGGAATTGACTGCAGCGGCGCTTTGCAGAGCTTGAGAAGAAGGCGTCGCAAAGCCTCGGTGAAGCACCAAAGAGTGAAACAAGGTCACAGTTGGGCTTCGGTGGTTGGTTGCGATCCTAAAGGACCAAAAGTCGACACTAGAAACTCACGAGCAGATGAGCTCGCGGGGCCGAGATCACCGGAGGCGAGAGCAGCGGACACGCCCGGCGATACTGCTGACACGAGGCGCGAGATGGGAAAAATGGGCGGCGTCGGCGTGGATCACAGCGGTGGGTCGCGGGCTCGGCGGCGCTAACACGGCGGCTGCTCGGGTTCAACTCGGCCGAGACAAAAAGCGGGCGGAGAAAGCGCGAAGCAAGGGAGAAAAAGTGGGTGAGCTCGGGGTTTTATGGAGTCGCGGCGATGCCTCCTAGCGGACACGATGGCAAAAGGTGGCGGCGGCGAGTGCGTGGCAAACATGCGTGATCGCCGGTGCGCTCGGTGAGAGCGGAGAAGGCGAGGACGAAGCCCGACAAGTGGGGTCCACCGTCGGCGACTCACAAGCGGTGCGAACCGGAGGTTTGATTTGATCGAGATCGCGCCGGCCGTTGGATCGAAATGGGCGGTGAGATTGGTGTATGCATTCGGACAGGTCGGTTGCGCGCCGCGGCGTGGATCGTTCGATTTGCATCGGACGGTCACGGTCGATTGGACTCGGCGGTGCGTTTAGTTGACGCGACCGAGGCCAAGTGGTGCGAGTCGGACTCGAGCACGAGTTGGGTTCGGGCCCGAGCGATACTTTTAGAATTTGATTTAAAAGCGAGAGAAGGTTTGGGAATTTTTAGAGGTAGCTCCTGAGCTCCAAAAATTTCGAAATTTTTATGGTAGCTACTAAGGACAGAGGACAACCTTGTATAATTTTTCCAGAACTTGTTATGCACTGCATTGTTCTAGAGAAAATTCACAAGCTGTTGTACAGGGAGTTTGACCAGATTTCAAACAGAGTTGACTTGGCCATTTGAAATAGCAAACAAAATCTAAAAATTGTGAAATAATTCAGGGAGGTAGATAGGATGATCAAGATGGTAGGAAAAATAATTTCAGAGGATGATCACAAGTTTGAAAGCTAAGAATTTGCTGACAACAATCTTCATTCACAATATTTTAATTCTAGAAAATGGAAATTGCTAGGGAAAAATGTAGAAACTTTCAAATGATTTGAAGAGACAACAAAAGTTTTTATTTCTCCTCAAAATTTTACATTGGAAATACAAACCCTAAGTTAGGGCTGTTACACAATACCTACTAGGAATCCGAGAGTTATTAAGAAGTGTGGGACATTGATGAACTGGTTTGATTATTAAGATTATTTAGTTTGCTAAACTTGTTGGATTATTTGGTCTCGATGGATTAATCTAACCGTATGGGAATGAAAAGTTGAGGAGATGCTAGATTATTACCTTAGTAGATATTAATCTTAGAGTATCTTCTCTGTAGATACTTAGGGAACATATATAGTTGCTAGATTTTCATATTCCTTATTATGATCAATTGTTGGAATTGTGTACAAAAGATTGGAGGGATTGAATATTGGTGGATCTAGAATTTATGAGAGGAGTTTTTGGATAGTTAATCTAGCTAGGATGATTGGACGAATTTGGTTGTAGTGTCGTTGAGACTTTTGATCGATGGAAGGCTACAATTCTGGGAGTTTTATTGGAAATTTTGCACCAAAATGGGAACATGAGGAGGAATAGTTGAATATGTGTTTGTAAATATTCATGTGATTTGCAAAGAGAAGTAGGTAGCAACTAGATTTCATGATGAAGCCAGTCGATAACAACGATTGTTGGAGTGCAATTATCATGTGTTGAAGTTTGGTGTTGAGTATCACTAAGAGTTGAACTGGTGGGGTTTAATAGGTAGCTTATGTTTACATGATTGTGGAATTGTGTGATGATTGCATGTCCTTCATGTAAGGGTTTTGGTAGAACCTTTTGATTTGTGTAGTATATCTCTGCTAGAATAAAGTGGCTGTTGTAGTGAGGTTGTAAAGTTTTGATGGACTCTCAGTTGTAGGATGCGATGATAAAGTAGTATGGAATAATTTGTTGAGTTTTTTGAGAGTTGTATACTGGAAGAGTGAGCGATGACAATTCTTGTTAAGAGTGTATCATTACGGATGTTAGTAAGGTTGCCAGCAATGGATTGTGAGTGTGTTGTTGATTATTATAGAAAGAAAGTAATTTTGACTGTCTTTCATGGTATCGCTCAAACGAAAAGTATCGAGCTTTGCATTCGTGATCTTTTGGAGTTCATGATTTATATGGTAGCTGAAATTGGGTTGAGTATAGTGACGTGTTGAGAAGTTCTTTTGGTTCTTGAGAGATTCATGTGATTTGGTCTTAAAAACTCTTTTGGGTTTGAGTTGGCAAAGTGATGTGGTAATCAAAAAAATTATTTTCTTTGTTGAACAAAAGAGTGTAGTAGAAGTATTTGAGGTTGGAGTTAAGTTTTATAACTTGTAACTTATTGAAGTTCGTTTAACTTTTCTGTCATAGCCGCTTAATAGTTTCTCGAGTTTCAAAAGTAATACTTTATTCTTATTGGTTGGGTTTTGATATTATCTTCTTGTGGGACTTGTGCTCAGGATGAGACAGACGGGAGCAGCGGTGTGCGTCTTGCAAGCACAACCACGTGTCCCAGCCAGAGGCGCTCTGGTGACAAGACCGAGCAAGGAAGAGGGGCAAAGCGGGGGAGAAATGGGCTTGAGCCGAGAAGGAAGATGGACCGAGCCACAGGAGGAAGAGAGTTTCGAATTGAAAATCTAAACTGAATTTTGAAATAAGGATTTGAACTGAGGTTTTTTGAGATAAAACCTTTGAACCCAAATAAAACTTTAGAAACCTCTTTACAAAACCGACAACATGCTTTTCAAATAAAACTAAAACAAAAGCCATCCCAAAAATGGGATGTTACAACTTAGTATAATGGTGAACAACGGGTGGTTGCTATTATCACGTTGGTTATTTGCCATGATGTTTATTTATATTGTGTTAAGTTAAATATTTGCCATGGCAATATTGATGAAAATATTTATATTGTGATATTGGTGTAATTGTGATATTGATGCAACTACCATGGGGATGATATGGTGAGGATGGTAATGTTTAATGAATTGTTGCATCATTCACTTGCATAAGGCCTAGGGTGGTGAGTACTGTCATGTTTATGGCTTGTCAGGCGTGTCCTTTGTTAAAATCCTAAAGAGGTAGGGATCCCACCCTCAAGAAGGTGAGGGAGAAAAGTGTGTCACCGATGGGTGAACACTTCGCTATACTGGTACCAGCTCAAAGAGGTGTTTCATAGCATTTGCATACATGAGAATTACATTGTTGAGAATAAGAACAAGAATGATAAGATTTATGATAATGCATCGATTGTTAATGATTTTATGATTTTACCATTGTATCTAGTGCATGCTGAGTCATGGACTCACCCTTGTTTATTTTGTTGTTTTAGATGGTCGTTGATGACATCTCGCATGAGGACGACTAGCACACATAGACAATCGCACTTTCTTCACTAAAATGAATTAATTGACCATGTGAACGTTTATTTTAGTGTGATGAATAATTATTTCTAGGATTTGATAATTGAGATTAGGCTTAGGTGATAGTTATAAAGTTGATTATCCATTCGTTGGCTTGTTTATCCTCTATTTGATTCCCTATTCAGTATTACTATCTATTGTGTTGATCATTAAGCAGTTCAGATGTCTTTATTATTTTATATGTTGTTCCATGAATGAGATTTTATTCATTATGTGTTTGCTGGAATTTAATGTAATATAAGTTTTAAATTGGTAGTTGAGGTAATTTAGTGGCATTCGGACTCTTTGTTGAGCCAGAGTGTTACAAAGATAGGAAGAGAAATTGTATACCTGGCTAAGAAGTTTCTTCATAGTTTCAACATCCCCACTTTTAATTGCTTCTCTCGGTCCCTAAGAGGAGTAAAGTCTGAGTAAAAAAAACTCCTACTTTGCCATGCCAGAAATATCATTTGTACCTTATGAGTTTAATAACATTATAGAAAACGAGAGCTATTAAGCTATTTTTTTAAAAAAATAAGCTTACCTTCCCACTAACATCGTAATCAGACAGAACCTTCCTACCATTCCTCATCAGGCTAAGATTTAAGAATGAGCCACAACAACAACAATAATGAGGCACTAAGAGATAAGACTATTAGTTCAAAAATCTGTGCGTAATGCAGATATATTAATCTCCCTATTACAAATGTGCGAAAGATGTGGCGATAAAATAATGACCAAAACATGTTTTTAGATCTTGATGATCAAAATTGAGCACAAACCATGAAAGTATACTATGAAGATTAGTAGATATATATGACAAGGAAGTTAAGTGTTCCTCTTAATAATGACTGAAAGTGAAGTCTAATGAACCTTGAGCTATCGTTGGAAGTAGTTGAAGCCTTCTTGGCACTTCATTTGGCTGGTTATTGATTGCTAGTAGATTTTTTTGGCCTTGGGTTTGATTGCGCAGCTGAGGAAGCAATGCTGATATTTTGCCGCATAGAATCATTAGGCAGATGCACACCTAAACCGAATGTTGATAGAATGGATTATCATCTTGCGAGAGCATGGGTGATTTAACTCGAAATGCTTAACCTTCCAATTGGTCCTAGCATCCCGAATTAAATTTCCTCACTCTCGAGATATTATGTACCTCCCGCAGCAGTACACATACCCTCACAAAACATAGCATCAATTTCATACACTGGTTATTACAATACCAAGTCTTTATAATTCACAACATATTCAACAAACACCTAGACTTCATACAAAAGGCCGACCGGCCAAACAACAAGATAGAGTACTAATATTGCAGCTGAAACATATGCCATAAGATGGCGATAAACAAAACCGATTGGTTTGCCCCTTACCCACAAGGCAATCGACCAGGCCGCCAAGCTAGTCATCGTAGGTGAAGTCAGTTTCACAATCGTTAACCCCTTGGGGATCAACCTCCTCTGCAACAAGTAGACAATGCAACTGAGTACAAAATTGTACTCGCAAGACTTACGATTAACAAACCTATACATAGCTACATGCAAGCTTAATTCAATGGAGAAGGCTATAGATCTCATTTTTAGCACAAAGCTATATTTCATTTGCGATAGTGTAATATATTATTGAAGGAATAAGTCCATATTACACCCCTGAACTATGGTCTGAGTCCAAAAAACACCCTGAACTACAAAATCGTTCACTTTAAACCCTCAATTGTCAAAACCAAATCAAATTACAACCTAGGTCGATTTTATTAGTGGTTTAAGCCATGTTGGCAGCCACATCATTGGTTTTGGCTTACGTGGCAGCAACATCATTGGTTTTGGCTTACATGGCAACCACATAAGCCACGTTGTCTTCCTTCTCTCCCATTCTCTTTCTTCTCCTCGCACGCGCCCCTTCGGGCTGGCTCGCCTTCGACTCCGGCTACCCGGAGGTTCCCCTCGATGTCACCTCGAAGCTCTCCCCGCGCGCACCGCTTCGAGCTGGCCCTCATCCGGCTTTGACCCCCCTCTCGTGCCACCACCCTTCGGCGAGTGGCCGCATCGGCGTGCTGCCTCCGCTCACACCAGTGCGGGGCCACCTCCGTCTCACACCACCTCGGGGCCGCCTCCACCACCGAAACTCGTGCATCTACTCGGCGTCGAGTGACCTCACCCAGAACTCGAAGAGCTGCTTCATGTCCTCCCACCGTGGCGGAGAAGGTGGTGCGCCGTGAGGTCAGGGTGGGCAGAGTCACGGAGGGGGCCAGCCGCCAAGCCCAATTCGCCGTTCCAGTCACATCGGCAAACTCTAGCCACCCCCGACCACGTCACGCTGTGTCCCACCACTCCAGGTGCCGAACCCCTCAACCAATTTGAAGCTACCACCACCGGAGCGTCACACACCTTCCTTCTTCTCTGGGTCTGAATAATTCTGCCGCCACCATTACCGCACCTCCTCCAGCGAGCCCCTGCTCGATTCCTCTCTACGTGAGCATCCCCAAGACTCCCTTTACCTCCCCCTATCGCTCACTCCCTTCCTTCTTCCCCGCAGGTCGCCGCCACCATCGGCTTATCCCACGCCGCCCCAGGTCGCCGTCGCCAGCTCGCTTCGGCCTCTCGCCTCCACCGATCGGCTTGGTAAGCTCCCCACACCCTGCCAGTGCCCATGCTCTCGCAATCTTAGCCCCTACCCCATCCGAGCGCCGCTGCGCCCTTTCCCCTCCACGACCAGCCGCCACGTGCTGCCTCCAGCCCGCTACCATCCACCTCTGGTCGAGCCATCACCGCCCTCCGGTTCGCCTCCCCTCTAGGGTCACATTTTCACCACTCCCGGCCGCCGTTGTCCACCCACTCACCAGCGACGAGCGCCGCTTCAAGCTACCCTCAACCTCCTCTGCTTCTGCCCTTCTCTGAAGTTCATGTGCATCTCACTCTCTATGGCTGACAGTAAGACCCACTCGAAAAACCAACTGACAGTGGATGCCATGTCAGGGAGAAATCAGGTGGTTTCGCCCAGAGGGGGTTGGGTGACCAGGTATTAGCAGTTGGAGGGTGTAAACCAAATGGTATTAGAGTTCAGGGGGTTTTTTGTACTCTCGCCAAAGTTCAGGGGTGTAATATGGACTTATTCCTAGATTGAAAGGCACTTTATCAAATCTGTTTTTAAATGCTCAAATAACTGAGAGACAACCATTATAAACATAATCAACATCCTAGAGGTGACTAACCATAGCCACCACAACAATAACATGAATTACCCATTCGTACCACTCGATCTCAAGTTTTATCAAAATGTTATAGTCTAACTCTTGAATAACCTCCCCAAGCATGTCCATAACCTAGGACGAGGCTATTCAAATAGTTCAAAAACCTTGTAGGGGTGTACAACTTTACCCATATGTCAGACCGGCTTTTCGCCAAGCTATAGAGCACACTTCCTTAGGTATGCCGGCAAGGCTAAGTCCTACGAGATATTTTCAATATTATGTATTAACTATGAGTCATCTGTATGGATAGAAACCCATAAGTTGTGTCAAAGTCATCGGTGAAGCTTTGGTCAATTACCCCTTGGGATAAAGCCTTAGACAATTACCGATGCTCCTCGGTGTGGAGAACCTTGATAGGAACCCATCCTCGCACACCCAATAACACAACACATTCATTTTTATACACAACACACACACCCACCACCTGCGACTTGGAGGTAACACACGCCGAATTACTAAGGACCCAAATGGCCCTCATGTGGATGCACGCAGAAATGCTTGGTTTAGTAGAACAAGATGTTCAGTCCTTGTTGACTCGGGCACCAAGCACACACCCAACAGCACACCATCCAGCCAATGTGCCCAAGTCTAAAACTTTTTATTTTCAATTTTAGTTTTCCAAATATGATTACAAACATGAGTACCCTGACCCAACTAATTATAGTGATATTATAACGACCATCGCCGAAGCGATGATCCCCAAGCTATCGTTCTAAATATTGCTAAGCAACATCAACTCGCATATTATATATAAAGTGACTAGAGCCCATCCATTGAGCTCTAAATCATAGCGGATATAAACCTAGGTTCAGTGGTAGACGATGGATGTTTACCTACAGTTCATGTATCTATTCAGGTTAACTATTGCGAACTAAGAAATTACTTATCAACATAGCATGCATACATACACTTAAAATTAAAATATTAGCATGCGAACATAATAGGATCTACATGCATCAAAGGAGGAACTACTTACCTTGCTGGATATAAACTTCTTGCTACTGAGGATCACTCTCGTAAGTACCTGAATCGTCATAATCTATCGATCGAGTAAAAAGAACGAATAAGAACGAATAACACCCTAAATAAACAAAAACTCAATTTCATCTAACATGCATAAAACTCACACAACAGGTAGAGTATGATTTTAGAAGAATTTAGGTAAAGATTTTAATCCAAAAGGAAATCATATGGATTTTCTAAGAATTTTGACAAGTTAAAGACATAAATGCACAATTAATCAATTACCAAAATTTTCTGGAACAGGAACAGAGATCAAACTCAAGCCAAGTTAAAGTATAGTAAAAATGAAAACTAACAAAATTAATTTCATTCAATTTCAAGTTAAGATGAAATACTTATGAATTTTTGAAGTTAAAACAATTTTCTAGTATAAAAACAAATCCTTTTAGACAATAATTTGACTCCAAAACTTTCTGGTACAAAAACATACTTAAAGCCTATTCTAGTTAAAATTACACTAAAAATGAGAAACAACAAAATTGGTTTCATTTGATTTGGAGCTAATTTGAATTAGTTATGAATTGTCTAAGTTATTTGAATTCTCAGTGTAAAAGTAATTCAATTTGGAAATTCTACAAGTATTTAATACTTTTACACACGCTCAGCTAGCCCACAGTCCTGACCTAGCCTCGCCGTCGCGATGTCGGCGTATTCAAGGAATCGTCTCGGTTTACTAAAATGCAAATTTGGGTTAAGCTTTTAAGAAATACGCTTCTATTAAGAGAAAACGTACTTACAAACTACACACCCACTTAACCGCCAAAGCGGGCCCACACGTCATAAGTTCAGAGGATTTAAACGGGTGTGGTTTAAAACTCTAAACATGTTTAAACCAGTGGGGTCCATGAGTCATACAAACATTAAGAGATCAATTAAGCGCTAATGATCTTCTATTACCTAATACACCGACGGCTCGTCGGAGCTTCCACGCGGCGAGGAAAAAGGATCTAGTGAATGAATGAAGCTTCGGGCTCGGGGTTGACGTGCACAGGTGTAGGATGACCTCGCAAAGCTGGTGGTGGTGACGCGGAAACCGATGGTCGATGGCGGCGGGCTTGCGACGACCAGAGGAGGAGCCGAAAGGGTTGCTCCTGTGGAGAAGACGCCTCATTGGTCGAGGAGCCCTGAGAATGAGCACATTGGGGTCGCCTCGTATTCAGTAGCACGACACGCCCGTTGATGATGCCGAAGGAGGTAAGTGGCGGCCATAATCGAGCGATGGCACTTGACCGTGATCGGAGAAGATGAGGCCAATCTTCCTTGGTGTTACTCCAAAAGCAAATTTAATTTACCGTTAAGCTCGATGGAACAACGCGATCCTAATGGACCAAGCGCCGAGGAGGAAGACTCACTAGAATGCTCGCGAGCTTACGGGGTCATGGCCGCCGGAGGTGAGAACGATAAAGTCGTATCCAATGATTCCGTAGGCGACAAGGTCCCGGACCAGGGAAAACAGATATGGTGCAAAGAGGGAAACTCAGTGCGGGGTCACGGGTGTGAGGGTGGCACCGAGGCAAGCTCAAGCTCAACGTCTCCTTCCTCAGCCGGAACAAAGAAGTGGGCGGAGAAAGCGAGAGATTGCAAAAGGGAGAAAGTGGATAGGCTCAGGAGCTTTATGTAGTCATGGCGACACTTCGTAGGCGAACATGAGTGCATTGAGGTGGCGAGCACAGGGGTGTCATGGTGCGCATGCACGAATGCCAACACTCGGCTTAAGCGGCGCAACGGAGAAGATGACAGCGAACCTGACATGCGGGCTCGATTTGCCAGCGATTGAAAAAATGGCGGTGGGTGACTCGGCGGAGTTGGACTCGGGTGCAGTTAAGCCGATGCGGTTGAGTCAAATCGCTTGGATGGTCCGATTGGCCGGTCGAATCGGATGGTCGAGCGGGCTAGGGTTAAAATTTTGGATTTAGCGTTGACCGAAACAAAGCAAGTTTGACATAGCGGTTAAAAATAGAAATAAAATTCTAAAAATTCTGAAATTTTTTGTGGGTGCTCTAAGACTCAACTAGAAGTTAGGAAAATTTATTTCAGACATTGTTCATACTTCAGTTGTCCGAAATAAATCCTTTTTCAAATCTACCTTAGAGATTTGATATGAATTTCTGTGAAGTCAAATTGACTTCTAAAAATTTGTGAAAAATTATAATAATTCAAGATAACTATTCTAGTATTTGAATAAATTATTTTTCAGAAACTTTTATACATAATTTTTTCTGAAATCCAAAAAAGGTTGAAATCAAGTTAAAAGTTTGAAATTTCAAAGCAAACTTTAATACAAACATCAAAAGTTTAAAATTGTGCACAAGTTTTAGAAAACCAAAAGCATACTCAAGAGGTACAACAATTTTTTTTTAAAATATCATGCTTTTATATATTTGAAACACAAACCTTAGGTTTGGGTTGTTACACATCTACCTGTATAGGTGTGGATTCTAGTTTCGGTGCCTCACATATGCACAAAGCATTCCACATTTGCACTCAACTGCTGCTGCACTTTGAACTGCAATTTTTTTGTAGACGACAAAGCATCGTCGTTACCCAATTTCAGCCCTGAAAAGGAGTCAGCTATGCCAGAAACTCTCCTAAGCGATCTCGCATTACCGACACCCCCATGACTGCAACATCATACAGGGCAATGGTAATTATGTAGTCAAAAGCAAAGCTGCTTACTTCTAAACAAAAAATAAGTGAGTATATAATTAGATTATAGCAATCGCACAAATCGTAAGAAGGCTGTTTACCTGGAGGATTTGTTGAAGCAATCATAGCGGACTCTGACGTCCGTGTATATCCCATACTGCGGTAGCACTTGGAACCAATAGAAGCAAATAGTTCAATTAAGCTCGCAATCCTGACTACCAAGGCACTTCCACAGCTAGAGCACACAAATTTTAAACAAGATCTATATTTTCTCATGTCATAGGTGCTAAAAACCTGGCAAGTAAAGGACATCCAGCCTTATAGGAATAAAAATTCACTAAATGATGAGGTCAAATAGGCGGTGCCTAAAACCAGGAAGCTTCCAGAGCGGTGGAGTCTCGGGTAGGGAGAGAGCAGCTTGGCATGGAGCATGCATCACACAGAAGGGCGTGATGGTCTGCAGGACGGCGAGGGGCGGGCACCTCTTGCTCGACAACAAGAGGTGGCTGATGCGGATGTCGCTGCTAGGGAATGGCAGGCTCACCTCGGTCCGCTGCTTCATCGGGAACACCTCCTCCTCGTCGTGCCGACAGGGAGTGGATGGGGTGGAGGGGGCGAGGAAGAGGGGTGCGGAGGATGGTGTCGGAGAAGGATGCGAGGCGGGAGGGAGGCGATGAGAGCGGAGAGCAACCGTGGCGACACGTTGGAAGGTGGAGGGGTTGGGGGTGGCGGTGGGGAGGAAGGGAGGAGATGGAAGCGTAGAGGAAGAAGCCGTCCCACGAGGTGGAGGTGGCGAAGAAGGCCGGGAGGGAGTGGATGGGGTGGAGGAAGAGGGCGCAGGGTAGGGCGTCAGGGAAGGATGCAGAGGTGGGAGAGAGCGATGCGGAGCAGAGAGTGGGCGTGGGGGTGCGAAGGATGGGGGGCGGGGGCCGAGGGAGGGGAAGGGCGTTAGAGAAGGGTGCAGAGGCGGGAGAGAGCGACGTGGAGAGGACAACGGCCGCAGGGGCGTGGGGGAAGGTAGAGGGGACCGGGGTGGGGGCCGGGTAAAGGGAAGGGGCTCCAGCGGAGAAAACCGAAAGGGAGTGGATGTGGTGGAGGGCATGAGGAAGAGAAGCGCACCCCGCATGCCGACCTAGCGCTGAATCCGATTGGACAGCGGGGACGAGGGAAACTGCATTTGACGGCTCGCAACGAAAGAAATGATCGGACGAGCGGAAAAAGCACTGGCACGCATCGGACGACACAGATAAAAGAGCTGACGTGGCCACCCTGAGAAGCCTCCAATGCTGCCTCCTTTTATATAGGGAGATGTGAGCACCATGCACATGCATGAGCCATGTATACATGCAACATGCATGCATGCAGTTGTGCATGCATGTGCCCAGATCCATCAACATCGCCATCTACCCAGAGTGTACCTAGAGTCCGATCTGATCGGATTTTTCAAGTCAACGTGTCAATGGCCAACTTATATTTGTCTGTTAGAGTACATGTTTGGCAAGTTATAAGAGAGAGAATAGAATCAATTAGGATGATTTGTATCTGATATGGTTCATTTTATATCTCTAGTAACTTTCTATATCTCTAATAGATTGACTTGATCTCCAAGTCACTCTATATTCTATATATCTATCTCCAAGGCTCAAGCAATACATCCAATAATTATTCTACCAATTCTATCAACCAACATGTGAGCTCGGCAGGAGGCTGGGCCACACGAGTGTTGGAAACGAAATGGGTGGATCTCTGAATGGACAGCATGTGCAAGCGACTTATAAACTCAACCTTGGTACAGGAACAAAGTGAACCGATTAGAATCGGCTTTGGCCTCCTCCCTCTATTTCTTTTGTCTCGTTCCAAGTCCCTCCTGCTCTTCCTCCAACCCCTCCAATCCTCCTCTAATCATCCCTCTATTGTCCCAAATTATTTATAATTTCTACAAATCTACCCTTATTCCAGTGTTATTTGTATCCAACAGTGTTATTTGCATCCAACAGTTTAGGAACATTTTCTCTGTATGGTGTGAGGATTTAATGCAAATAACCCTCAATTTAATGTCATGGGAGCTAAGCATAATTAGTAGGGGCTTCGCTGGAAAAATAAATCACAAATTCTACCTTGACTATTGATTGCGCCTAACAATTTTGAATAACAACAAAAGGAAAGTGTCTTGGATAAATGAATATAGCGAGTATTTAGTACCTCCACCGTACTAAATCCTAGAAAAAAAATTCTGTGCAAATCTTTGGTGTTTACACCCTCAGTTCAGCTGCCTAAAGAACACTCTGAGAAAGAAACTTTGGTTTGCCACAGTAGCCAGAGTACATGATTCAATGTTTGAGGATCGTTTGGATACTTGATTTTCCAAATAGATTTGTTAGAACACTTTTTAGTTCAAGTTTTGAAGAAACAAAAGTTTATTCTATTACTTGGTTAGGACAAGAACATAGCGCTGATGTAACCAAATAACTGAAACCAAAATCCTGTTTTCCTTGTCCCTAGCTAGGAACTCTGTTTGTCAAAGCATAGCAGGTAATGATATATTTCCAGATGTATTCGAACAATAAATGGAACTGTCTAATACAATAAAGGAAAAATAATTCAGAAAGTGTTGACAGTAAAATACATTTAGCGATGTAAACTTGTCCAAGAAACAAGTTCTTGCTCCATGGTATAGTTTCGGGTGGCATCTTGAGTTACCAAATTAGTAACTGTTCCGATCTCAACATTCTGGGTCCGAGAAGTATAGTTGGATTTAGACAATAATAGTGGCTCCATTTGATTGTCCCTTTGTAATTCCTCTTGATTCTTCTTTTTTATCTTACCTCTCAGAAGTTGCAGCCTTAACTCAACTTCTTTCATTGTAGGTCTGTCTTCTCCTCTAAGTGCTAAACATATTTACATAGCGAGGCCATCTCATCAATTTCCTTATGGTTTGCTTCTTCCACAACTGAGCATCTACTATTTCTATTGTGGTTTCATTTTGTTGTCTCTGAAGGAAATGATGGCACAAGTTACCTTCTCTCCAATAGAATTGAGGAAGATTGGTTTCTTTCTTGTTAGGAGCTCAATAAGTATTACACCAAAGTCAGTAAACATCACTCTTCTCATTTAATTGGCTGTATGGTAATATTCGGGATCCAAATACCCAAATGTACCTGCACAATTGTGACCACATGAGTTTCATCAATGGAAACAGATCTTGAAGCACCAAAGTCGAAACCTTTGTAGTGAAATTGTCGTTGAGGAGTATATTGGCAGATTTCACATCTCGTGAAATATTGGTATTGAAGCGACACAATGGAGATAAGCAAGAGCACTTGCGACCTCAAGAGCAATTCGATGCGATCGTCCCATGCTAGCAAGCATTTTATACTCAAATTAGCATGGAGAAGGTCATAGAGTGTGCCGTTGGAGATGAACTCATACACGAGCAAAGGTACCTCAGTTCAAGGCAACAACCAAAAGTTTAACCACATTACGATGAATAATTTGAGACAAGATGGCAACCTCATTGGCGAATTGATCAATCTCAATTTGCTCTACAATTTTGGACTTTTTGATTGCCACCACTCGTTGATCGATAAAATGCCCTTGTAAAGCGTGCCATGACCCCATGGCCAACAATACGTGTTGAGTCAAAGCTATTGGTTGCCTTCTCTAGTTCTTCTAAGGAAAATATTTTTGTCTTGTGTGCAACACTTTCATCCGATGTGATCGATTGCTCCAAAATCAGGCCTTTGTTTTTTTGAATGCACGCCTCCTAACTTTCTTTTGGGCGCGTCTCTTCCACCTTCGGACAAATGCGGTTGAACTTATCGTGAGAGCTAGAAGTCCAAAACGCAGCCAAGTCCGATAGCCAGTCCTGCATAGTTCATATAGATATATTATATGAATTAATGAACAAACCGTCTTTTTATAACTGAGGAATATGAAATAAAATAAAAAGGTTTAAGTCAGAAGACATACCCAAAAGTAGGATATGTTGCTTAGTGGAAGTATTTTTCCTTTCTGCAAGATGAAAAGGTGTTAAAAAGAAGAAGAAAAAAGCAAGATCAACAGATATCCCATGTGCGCAACCGCTGCCACCATAGCTTCATCCGCAGTTACAGATAAGATAACACATTTGGTGGTCATGTTGGCCTTTTACTCTCTTTTTTTCTTCTTCTTGTTTTTTTTTTTGTGCAAAGCATTTTACTTCTGAAAAGACCATTTTGCAAATGTCCCCTAATTTAAGTAGCCGTATTTCCTTCAGTCCTTGCCATTGCATATACCATTGGAGAGCTTATTTGCTACTTTTTCATATATAGCTGATCACTAGCTAGGTAGGGATAAATTGGTGACAAACTGATCCTAAGAAGGGTAATATAATGGTAAAATGGCTTGTATTTGTTAAATCAAAATAAGAAGGATGCAGTAAGTGCAAAGTAAAATGACTTGTTATAACTACAGAGGGTTTGTTGGAATTTTCCCTATATTCCCTTGTTAATTTGTATTCCCATCCATGTTTCCTGGCGCATGAATACAAAATCTCCTTCGTCCGCATGAGCACTCTCAACGTGTGACAAAGACTACATCCTATTGTTTTGTTTTCAATTGAAAGTCAGTTTTCTAATTGAAATTTTCCCGTTGAAAGTTGCCATGTTCAAAGTTTTGAGGCCCCAGTTGGAAGTTTTGATATCTCAAAGGAAAGTGTCCGCTGCAAAGCTATGGAGATGATATCATCTAAATTAATGTGTATTATGTGTTATATTAACATATATCATCATGCACGAGTACTAAATTCATCTTTCCGACTATCCAAAGTTCCAAACTTACCATAGCACTAACATTGACACGGTTGTAAAATTAGAAGCGTGAATTGGTTATTTTCGAAAGGGAGTACAAAATGTGCCCGAGAGTAATTAAAGTAGATAAAACGAGAATCATTAATTCCCTCCATTTCATATTATAGGTCGATATTCCACTTCTCGTCAAGATTAATTAAGAACCGCTGAAACCAGGGTGTGAGAACAAAAGGTTAATTAATTAAAAGCTTCAATTCATCAGCTAATGCTACCGTGTTGACAGGGGTATAACTAGGAAAATATGGACCAAATGCCCCCATGATTTTTCCTAGGGGCAGCATATATTTTAATGGGGTGTTAAATAATGAAACGGGTGAATAAGAGTTGTGTACCTTCACAGCCATTCTGGACATAAGGATTTCCCTGGTAGCCGGCAGAGCACTTGCAACGATAACCAATTCGGATATGTCCGGGGACATCAAGACACTCACTTTTAGCGCTGACGCAAGCATATGCAGTAATGTTGCTTCTCGCCGTTTGACAAGTCATATTTGCGACAGCCCACTTCCAAACACCAGATTGCTCTGAAAAGTCAAAGCTTTCCAAGTCTTTGATTAACCGTACAGTCCATCCGCCAGCAACGTCCTGTATTTCATACATATGTGTTTTATCATCTCCAAGGTTGGAAGGCTTGCTGACAGTCAGATATCCGTCATCTAATGAAATATTTGTCACTTGGTATTGTGTGGGTGGTGCTCCAATAAGAGTTTGATTGGCTGTGCAATTCAGCTGAAACTTCTTATTTCCAGAACAGCCATCCTCAAGACCAAATGGAAAATGAATACTTGTATTGCCACATATTCTAGAACAATTCTGCCTGTCCCGAGTGGGATCATACTCTGTTCCAATTAATAAATAATAAAATCACGTATATTAATGAAAAACAAATACTAATAAAAGATGAAAAATAAATGTTTCAGTAAGTACTTATAATTGCTGCTTCGGCAATATCAAGCAATTAGACGGCTTGACATCTAAAATTTTTAAGGGGCGATTTCTAATTTTCTGTCAAAAGTTTGCATTATCCTTTATGTGCTGATTATTGTGTCACCAACCTGTCAGTGACAAAATCAGGGATTTTAAAAAATTTCATTGGCATATAAGGAATTAACCTAATTTTTAAACGTATATGTAGACACCATTCATTGTATTTATGCTAAACTAGAAACACTGACACTACATTTATATTGTCAGCTACTTACAGATTGTAAGGGCATTTTGGGCAATAGAACAAAAAAACTGACATGGATAACAGTTGGCCACTAACAGGAGGATATAAACTTGTGAAAACCGATGTCCGGGAGGAAACCTCCACCACCAATAGCCATATCTCAATCGCAACCATCCCATTTTTATCTTTATGGGTGCCTCTCCGCTCCTTCTCCAACGTCTATGTATGCCCACCGAGCCCACTGTGGCTGTCCTTTTTTTCCCAGTCGAGGAGGAAGGACTTCTATCCCCCCTCTCACCGTATAACAGGTGGATCCACTCACAAGAACTTCTTTTAAACAAAGAAATAAAAGTTGACTCAGTGACATGTGGACCCAACATCATCAAGATTCTTTACAATATATTTGTAAAATAGAGTCATTGACACATGGACGACAGGTCAACGAAGCCCTACCACGTAGATGCCATGTTAGCAAAACCAAGGTGATTTTGGTCTCAAAGGTAAAGTGAATGGTTTTAAGATTTGGGTCCAAGGTGTCGAATGTCATGTTTTGTTGTTCATAGTAGATTTCTAGACTTTTGCAAGAGTTCAGAGGGTTAGATGGATTTTTCATAACAAATAACAAGACATAGAGGAGGATTTATTTTTGGTAGGGTAAAACATCATCATCATTTACGAAAGAATCTATGCACTAGAATTATTAGTCATGACACGTAGTATAGTTACTACATATATACTACACCATGTATCCAAGAATACGTAGTAGAAGATATAAACAAAAAAAACCAATAAATAAGTACGTGGATGTTTGGACTGAAATTTTTCGCAGGTCTGCAAAGTTCGTGATGAAACGTAATTACGTGAAGGTGGAAAAAAAAAGAATATAAAACGCATAGCAGCAAATCTGTACTAGTTTCTAGGTTGGGACATTAGGTACCAAATTTTTTTAAACATTTGTAGGTAATGATTGTCACGTAGAGTTGCACGTTGAACTCGCTGCTACTTAACTCCAGGTTGAAAGTTCTGCAAACTAAGTAGAGCAACTACCCATAAGTTGAATATGTGCTATCCCCTGCCCTCGTTCCGCTCACGCATAGATTAACAAGAGTATACCTTGGATGCAGCCACCCTGAAGGTAGGGATTGCCATCATAGAAATTATTGAAGCAGGTACAATGGTAGCCTCCGTTTTCATTATCATCATCCACGCACTTGTTAATACCACATGCATACCCCTTCGGCTCCGACTGAGCCCTTCGACAGTTTGGTTGATCTGTGATAACCGTAGACAGGTAGGCCGAAGTATTACCAATGGTGCTTGCGTCTATCTTATCGGACAGGAGATCTGCTATGCTAAAATTATACTGGTCCAGACCATAAGGAGATCCTCTTGCTAAGAAAGCCTTAAGAGTAGCATTAGCAACTTCAATAGGCTGTGTTGCTTCTTTCTGAACGATGGAAATTCTAAAGGCCCGAACAGGTCTTTGGAAGGTGATGGTACAGCAGCCCATGCCACTGCAAGCTCTTCCGTCTGCTTCCTTCTTCATGATCGCCATGTCAGCACACATGCTTGAACAATACCCCCAGACGTCGTGGGTGTCAGGATTGAGCATGTAGACATCGATTCCGCAGCCGACAATCACCAAATTATAAATAGAAAGGTCGATGTTAAGGCTCTTCCGAGGCGACTCCCATGACCTGTTGTAGGTGCCGAGTACACCGGGTGTGGTGACGATGTTGAAGACGATCGAGGCTTCAACACCAGATGGATCTTGTTCAACAATCTCAGTGGTGGTGTTACCTAAGAAGAGCTTCGGAGGTCGGGAGCTATCGTTGCAGGTGACCTCGAATCCCGGTCGAAAGCAGTTGGCCCCGATGCCGAAGGGATAGCTAATGTTCACGCCACCGCATAATTTAGGACAGTGCGCAAGATTGGTGGGGGAGGGGAGCGGCGTGGCGGATGCCCAGCGCACGGCGGCGGCGGCGGCTAGGCACGTCAACACGGCCCACATGCTGGCTCGGACAATAGTTGCACCCATTTATAACAGAGTGAGGATGCTTTGTGTTGCTGAGGGATGAACTTAATCACCTAGGTTGTGTTATATACTATATTAGCGTAGAAATAGAGCGTTAGAAGTAAGAACGCATTGCCCGTGCTGGTTGACAATTACTTGTGAGACTTGGAAGAGTCTAGTCGACGCGCGCTGGTTAAGATGTGACATTACTGTGACGGTTACCTACGAAATTTCGGTAATAAAATTTTTACTGTTAAGAACGCATTTCGGTAATAAAATTTTCACTGTTAAGAACGCGTTGCCCGCGCTGGTTGACAATTACTTGTGAGACTTGTAAGAGTCTTGTCGACGCGTGCGATGGTGAAGATGTTACAGTACTGTGACATGGGAATCTCGATCCTATCTAACGTGTAAGACAGGGCACTGACCGATGTTGTCGTATCACCACAGAAAATGAGTTTAAACTGCTCTAACCACGACGACGACGGCAAGCGGAAGTCCGCAAGAGATGGTTTGCCTTGCTGGAGGCGTCAGCTATGCCTATATACCGCGCATACAAGCAGATAAGAGCGTCATGCATGTCGCCAAGACAGACGATACTTTCTGAAACGTCTATATATGGCCAAAATTCCGACGAAAACCATCCATCTATGTCGGAAAGTTAAGGGGATGGTATTAGCCGTGCTAACTCTGGCATACTGATTTTCAGCGTCGTCGCTGTCTGGACACGGATTTACCGTCCGGAACCCTCGGAACCCTCAGCGTAACATCACTAGTCCTTGAATCAGTAGCTAGTGTACATAGTAACACAATTAAATATCAAACACATATCTTGCAATAAATAAAGCTATTACATATTATTAAACGATACATAAATAGACCTTACAGCTTTTTACTTAATTACAAACGGGTCGATCAGGCCAAATACCTCTAAAGAACACCAGCAAAAGCGGGAAACAGAAACAAAACCTACGTGGGACTCCCAGGATATGCCCATAGGCAATTGACTAGGTCTCGCGACCTAGTCTCGGCCTCTTCTTCTTCCAACTCCTACCGACGCCTTAACTACTCGCAAGGTCTTCCTCTCTACTTACTGAATGATAGTAATTGAGCAACAGTGAGTAAAAAGATAATTAGCAACCCACCACACACAATGCAATTATAATAGATGCAAAGCTGAACAAGAAAAGGCTTGAGGTTCTTTTTTTTTGCAGAAATCCACACTTGAATTAGATTAATTAGTGACAAGACCTAAGACCTGCATTTGGACTAAATCAAGTAGTAATGAGATTGAGTAATTATGTATAATCCTAGCGAAGGTTCCATCCACCTACTAGCAGAGAATGGTTCCCTAAGGTTCCATCTACCTACAAGTAGAGATTGGTTCCTTCCACCATATGCTATATCACTTTTAGGGTTTCATCCACCCATTAATAACCACTCGGTTCTATCCACCTAGCACGAAAACTTATGGTTCTATCCACCTGGTAGTTTTACCACACCCACAAATTTTTTTTTGTTTGTAAAACTGACACTAACCAAGTAAGTTCCCGTGCATCGCCCATGATCGTGGGCACGACTATCTAGATAGTTTTCACTCTACAGATGTTGCACAACTTTATCCATAAGAGACGATCATCTTGTAATGTCATCACGCTACCGTAGACGTGCGACTAAGACAGTAATCACAAGGCCTTTTCAATGCACCACCCCAACGCAGTTACGTCCGCTAAGGTTTCAACCGCTGAGGGATTCCATTCATATAGCTGGAGGCCCCCTCTCATGCCCTTATGGAAAAAGGTATCTATCCATCACAGTTCTCGTATTTGACCGGATCGTGTAACCAACACTAAGACTATGTAAATTAGTTGGCCAGGTCAACGCTATTATAAACTTGTGATTACACTATTAGTGCCGGGGAGGTCATCACGAGATTCGGTCCTTAATTGGCTCCGACGGAACTACCACATTATAAGCTCTCGTCCTCCATCTGTCCCAGCCCCACTTACCTTCCACCCAAGTCTAAAATAACTTTTGAGTTTTTGTTCCGAAAATCTTTTTTAAGTTCAACATACCAGCCATTTCCATCCAATGGCTACACAAATCTAGTTTTGATGATTGAAATGATGTCGGTGCAAATTAATGCCCACGTGTCAATCACTACAAGAAAACCCCCTTATAGATACGTTTTTTCTAGAGGCACTTTTCAATTTGTCTCTAAAATAAGGAGCCATATAGTCTAGAGGCGCTTTTTAGAGACACTTTAAAAATTGCCCTAAAATTTTGTGTGCTATAGACGGTTTTGAGACGTTTTCGAGACGCATACAAAATTTTATCTTGTAGAGACGTTTTTTTTATACGCTCTCTAATTCGCCTAAGGGTTATGTTGTGTAAAGATATTATTTTGAGACACTTTCTAACTCTCTAGAGGCATTTTTTCGGTGGTTGATATGTGTTAAAAAAAAACTATATAAATATTACAACACACAACTAAACACATGAGGTTGTGAGGTTGAGGTCGCTAGTGTGACAAGTCTAAGAGGAGTATTTTCCATGAGGTCAAGTAGAGACGCTTTAAAAAACACCACTACTGTCATAGTTACGATACATGAGAGGACGTTTATACAACTGCCTAGGGGCGAAAAAAACGCATTTACTATATAAAGAAGTCACCTCTACAAGCCAATTCTGTTGTAGTGAATGTATCTAAATAAGGCTAAGCATGACACTTAGATATAGACTTAGTGACTATTTAAGTATAGTATTAGTCCTAGGGAAACAAAGGATAGTATCCAAGATCAAAGAATGTTATTTAATAGCTCACTTAACATTAAGGTGTTAACTATGAGCCAATGACAACATAATTGTACTCAAAATAAAGCACGCACTTGATAATTTAAAATAATATAATTTGCATAGAAATGTAGGAGCAATATGGTTAAAGTGATGACTTACCTTGCTCAATGTTTTGTAATCCGGATAAAAATGGATGATTGCTTTTCTCTTCACCTTAGGAGAGTGTTGCAGAGATATATATATATATATATATATATATATATATATATATATATATATATATATATATATATATATATGAATTAACATTTATTGATTTATTTCCCAGCCGGGCGTATATTACTAGTAATTTGCAGCCTCCAGGAAGCTAACTATACAGTGCAAACAGGGCAAACTCGGGTGCGGATCCCTGGATTTGCTACATGAATCCACCGGGTGGATTTGTCCAAATACCCCTGGATTTGCTACATGAAGCCACATCACTTCCACCCTCAACATCTTATCTTCCCACGAGTATGTCAAGTCCTCGTATATATTTTGCTATTTGATGAATACTTTGAGCCCACTGGCTCTATTCCAGGTAAATTGAAAAAAAGACATGCCGGTTACGTCAGATTTTTATGTGGCTTTCGATATTTATTGTAGTTATTGTCTGTTTTAACTTAACATGGAATTGTTTATATTATTGATGTATGTGATAGAGAATAGTCTAATGCGGAATTTAACTCGATGAATTAATACTCGAGGTACTGAGAACGGCTGTGCTGGAATATGATAGACATATTTATTGAGATCGATGCTACTGGAATTTAATATGCATACGTATGATTAATCCGGATACAACACAGGGCGGAATAGTTGGGTTTGTTTTGCAGGATCGACTCTACAAACTATTGACCCACATGATCATATTGAAATTGATCTCGTAAACAATCTGATCAAGACGTATGACTCACATATGTGTGCTAAGAACTAATATATTTTAGATTTATAAAACTGACATGTCTGATCGTGATTGGTGACATGGTTCAGAAGTCTCATGGTATACCAGAAATATGTGAGTCACCACGAAAAAGATAGAAAAATAGAGCGTAGACTGAAAAGTCTCCATAAAAACAATCTATGGCTTGAAGAAATTCTAACATTGGTATCAGATCAAAGTTCTAGCACGCACGGCGGTCGTCTCGTTCGTGGCGGCTGTCGTTGTCGTCCGTCCGTCAAGACGCACCGTGAGGACAGTCGGCGTCTGCTTCCGCTGCACACATCCTCGATCCGTTGTTTCTGGTATTCTTCTTTCCGCGCGCCACGTCAAGCAAGGAAAAATCGATTCTGATGCTTGACGTCAAGAGAAAAGGAAAAGGCGATCTAATCTTGACGTGAAGAAAAAGCTTGTTCTCCCCAAACAGCGACGTCCACCAACCAATGACGTCAAGCAGAGGACAACATTGTTTTGATGCGTCGTTTCGTTCGTGGAGGTCTTGTTCGTGGTAGGAATAAGTCCAATTTACGTATTTGAACTGCCCGAGTCAAAAAAATATGCTAAATTATAAAATCGTTCACTTTACACCCCTGAACTATTGAAACCAGAGCAAATCACCTCCTCGCCCTAAACAACCCTGGTTTTGGATGATGTGGTGTCCACGTGTACATGACGTGGCATCCACGTGGCATATTCATGACGTGGAATGCAGATAAGAGAGAGAGAGAGAGAGTGCTGATTCCTCCCCGTGTCCACGCGTGCCTCCCCGGCTTCCCCGTGCGGCTCATGCTCCCTGCCCGTCGTGGACCAAGTGCAGGCAGCGGCGACGTGGGCGGCGCCGACAGAGGAGGTGACGTCGGCAGCCGTGGATGTACAAAATGGAACAGGCCGACGAGGGCGGTCCCAATGAGGGTGGTGACGCTGCTCAAGGCGGTCAGTGGCGGCCGGGAGGTGGCTCGCGGCGGCCGGTCGTAGGGACAAAACGGTGCGGCAGCATCGGAGAGGGAGAGTAGGAGACTAGGGGGGAGCATGGGCACTAGTGGAGCTTAGTGAACTCACCGGTGCAGTCGGGGGGAGCCGAGGTGGTTGGAGGCGGGCTAGTGGTGGAAGCCGGAGGTGGTGCGGGGAGGACGTCGTGGGCGGCGACCTAGTGAGGAAGAGAAAGCGGGTGAGAGGTTGGGGGGAGGTAAAAGGATGTCTAAGGATGCTCGTGGAGGGAGGAATCGTAGGGGGGTTTGTCGGAGGAGAAGCGGCGGCGAGAATGACGGTTGTAGCCGGAATCGGAGGGGATGACGATTGCTGTGTGCTCTGGTGGCGGTAGCTTCAAATTGACCGAGGGAAATGCCTTCTTGGGGTGTAGAGCACTCCATGACATGGTCGGGGCGATCAGAGTTCACCGGAGCGGCCAGATTGCTTGGACGCGGTGCGGCAGAGCCGAAAATGGCATCCAGGTTTGAGCCCACAAGACCCCTGGCTCGGGCCGCCTCCTCTCCGCCCGATTTCGGCCACCACCACCCTACCGCCGTTCGGCCGCACCGGTGAGTGTTTCACTGAACCCGCCACGTCACCCCGCGCCCCCAACCCCTCTCTACTCTTCCCCTACCTCCACCCTTTTTCTCCATCGCCGAGAAGCTTCACCGCCGCCACTCCTTCTCCTCCACCCACGGTTGTCACCGCCCCGCCACCACGGCCACCCCTAGGCTTCCCCGACCCCACCGTCGGCCTCCCCACCCTCGGGCGCAGCCCGCGCGCACCCCTTCCTCCCCGTGCCACCCCACCACCGACGCCGCACAAGGCCCGAGCGCCCGCTGCTACCCTTTTTGCCCACACGCTGCCGCTCCACAGCGCCGCCGCTCCCATGCGACTCCCCCGCCCACGCGCCTCGGCCCAGTCTGCTGGTCTGCCACCGCCTGGGACTACTGGCCCGCCACCATCGGCGCCTCCTCGGCCCGACCTCCCCTCCAGGGCGCCACCTCCTCTTGGCTCGTTTCCTCTCCCCCGGCTGCCAATCTGGCTAAAACTAATGATGTGGCTGCCAACCTGGTGCCACGTAAGCCAAAACTAATGATGTGGCTGTCAACCTGACTAAAATCACCAATAAAACCAACTTATGGTGTAATTTGATCTGATTTTGACAATTGAGGGGTGTAAAGTGAACGATTTTGTAGTTTGAAGTGTTTTTTGGACTCAGATAATAATTCAAAGGTGTAAAATAGACTTATTCCTTTGTGGTAAGCGTCCGCTGCGTCTCTTCGTCCTCGGTCGGCGTGTGTTCGCTGCGTCTCGACGCCGTCGGAATTATGTGCGGGGAAAGCAAAGCTGTGGCACGCCCAACACACGACAGCTAGCTCGTGTTGTGGTGGAACCGTGCGCGGTATGCGCACGTAGCAACACAAACTTGGGAATCGGATGGTGCTGCGTTGACAATTTGCGCACTACAATCATCGAGGAGCACATCGGCTTACGCCTGCCTTGACGATTTGTGCCGCATTGTAGTTTCTGCTGTTGTCCGCACATGGTGATCGAGAAGAGGAAAATCAGGCGTTGCTGTACGCAACGCGGAAAGAAGACAGAGAACTCAATTTTTTTGTTTATCCGATCTGAAGTACCATCCAGGTATCTTGCAATAATAATTAACAGCGTTTTTTCTGAGCTGTTTATATCTTGTGAATTAGAAGGCTCAAATTTTACGGTTTGAAAAAAAAAATTATGTTTTTCCTTTCTATTGAAAATATTGATTATGTAATAGACAAAAACGAATCAGAGAGAAAGAAAAAAAATACCACTGTTGACTAAAAAAATGTAGAAGAATATAATAATTGGACAAGGGATAATAAAAGGACTCGTATTTTTATGTTAGATCAATAACTGTGACGAGGATCTAATAATCCTCATTTTATTATTCCATAATCATGTAATATGACGTCACATGGTATACCTCTTAATATTATAAGGGAAAAGTAAGTTAGGTGCTCGTAAGCTCTTCTACGACCACCCCCTAGTCGTAAGTATTTCTACGACTATGCTGTAATCGTAAGTCCTGCTACGATTACGTCCGGTCGTAAGTATTTCTACTACCAGTACCCAGTCGTAAGCTTTTCCTACGACTACCCCCTGGTCGTAAACCCTGCTACGGCCAGCCCTGCTACGACTTCCTCACGATTAACTGGGTCCACTCGTCAGAAGGCTCATTTATTAGTGAGAATCTAAGCAGTCAAATTACGTAGTTATACCTAGAATAACTACAGATAATTCCCCACTATCTCTGATTGATAACCGTTGGACAACGTGGGGAGGTTACTACTCCAGTAATTACTCTCATTATTACGCAATAATGAGCGACTAATTAGCCTAGAACGACAACCACCACCACAACGTAGTATAAATAGGTGTCTTTTGGAGATAGAGGGGAGGCTTTTTGAAGAGTCAATCAGTAGCAGTATTAGCGCAAGTCTTTCCATTGATTGTAATCAGAATACCCAGTACAATACACACAGGAGTAGGGTTGTTATTCTCACTAGAGAAGGCCTGAACCTGTATAAAAATCCCCGTGTCTCTTCTGTCTGCGTGATCAATTGTGGAGACCCCCCGAATCAAATAATCTTTACGTAAAATCGGTTCTAAAACACCGACAGTTGGCGCCGACCGTGGGGATCTTCTGGTAATTTCTTGTCAACAGTTCTTTCTTTTCTCTTTGATGCTACCATGGCAGAAGAATAGAACGAGGAGAATTGGTTCGACTTAGCCAATTACGCAGACGTCGACATGGATGCCGGTTTCGATTACGAGCCGAGTATCGAATCCTCTGATGGTATTACCGCCTCTGGAGATCTTCTATCAGATCTCGGAGACTACATCATCGCCGGAGTCGAGGAGGGATCCTTATCCCCCACGACAGTACGCCCAACCGAGGAACCAGCTTCCTCAGGGGGCAAGGGTCAACACGACCATCAACAGGGCTGCCTCGGGACAAATTCGCAACACAACAAGAGTTTTTCCTCCAAGTGTTCGAGTCCCCCCAAAGCAGTACGACTTGGCAAGACAAGTTCTGGAAGCCATCATTCCGGAACTCCATCGACATCTGATGGTCCTCTCAGTAATTCCGCAGGGAAGAGGATCAAACACGCTGTTCCTCCAAGTCCAACCATCCCGACGCAGGACCCACCTGCAGACGGAGACTGTTATAACGCGGAGTTCCCCTACCTGGAGAGGTTTACTCCAAGTCGCCAGATGGTGTTGCTTGACTACTCACAAGTGAGGAGGCCTCGAGCGCAAGTGGAGGTTATCCAAGGGAGGTCTTCGTCCTTTCCTCTGATAAGAATCATTCTCCCAGGAGAAGGATTGGCGATGCTTCCCGACGGGCACACTCTACACCCCCTCGTGGCAATGGCAAGGACACCACGGTTGGCAAACGAGACGAACACTTTAATGAACGTGCGGGACATCCTCAACATTCTCACACTCCATTAAAGCCAACTCAGGGGTCTGATATAGGCCATTCTGAGACAACCCGACGGAGGAAAATAGCGGCTAAAAAAAACCTTCCCGAGCGCGCTTATTTCCAATCGGAGGAAGTTCAAGAGCTCCAGCACATCAACGACTTGCTGGAAAACCCAACTAAAGAGCTTGCTCGAGCGCCAGGGTACGATCGCTTCGCAGAAGAGATCGCACAAAGGCTTCGCAGCACGATGGCAAAACTCGAGCGTCCTTATCGACTACAACCAGGAAGTCGTAGCAGTACGACTCCGTCTTCTGCCAGCCGTTCAGATAACTCGTCGCATGGAAGACGACATGACCTTCACTCACGTCGTTCTCCCAACCTGAGGAAGGCGCAACAAGCCCCCAAGAGAGTTGATGTTTCACCACTTCAGCGACGGAATACGTGGCGACAAGCGGGATACGAGGAGTATTTCCCTCGTAAAGCTGAGGTCTATCATAGGTCCAGCCCACCTGTGGCTGGGTATCGTCGAGTACGATCACCCGGTGACATGAACCCTTCTTTTTTACAAAGAAGGAGGCAAGAAGTTATCTCAGGGTGTCGGGCGTTTTCACCCGACCTTTGAGCAGTTTGCTGGCCACCTCGTTTTCGACCAGCGAATATGGAGAAATTTGATGGAACCCAGAATTCCATCGAGTTCCTCCAAATTTACACTACAACTATCTGAGCTGTAGGAGCAGGAGAGCATGTTATGGCAAATTACCTTCCGACTGTGCTCGAAGGATCGGCTCGATCATGGCTTTTGAACCAGCCATTCGAATCGATCTACTCGTGGCAACACCTCTGGGATCTTTTGCTGGCGAATTTTCAGGGTACTTACAACCGCCCTGGAAAGGAGGACGACCTGCACCGGATAAGGAAGAATGACCACGAAACGCTACGCCAATTCATCAGGCGCTTCAGTCAGGTTCGAAATTCTATTCTGGAAGTTTCTGACTCATCCGTGATCAAGGCTTTCAAGCAGGGAGTCCGTAGCAGAAAAATAACAGAGGACATCGCTTTGGCAAAATTCTTAATAGCTACTCATTATGGGTATCAATGTCTTAAGATGCCAGGTCTCAAAGGAGTAATCATAATATATTGTGACAAGAAGATGGCGCAGTCATACGACCGTCGTTCCCTCGAGATGGTTGGATAACTACTAACTCGAGACGAAAGTGAGCCTTCGACTAGCAAGTCAAAGCCTAAAGCTGCACCAAAGCCGAACGACCAGGTCAAAGAGGTTCCTCTGGACGCGGAGGAGCCTTCGAAGACTGTTCGCATAGGGGATTCTTCCGACCCCAAATAGGAAGACGTCCTCATCACTTTCCTTCGAGCAAACGAAAATGTCTTCGCGTGGCAAGCGTTCGACATGCTCGGAGTCCCCAGGGAAGTGATCGAGCACAGGCTAGCTTTATGGCCTGATAAACTACCCGTAAAATAAAAGTTACGGAGATTTGCCCCTGATCGACGAGATGCTATTAAGTTAGAATTGGACAAGTTGCTTAAAGCAGGCTTCATAAGAGAAGTCAACCACCCAGAGTGGTTGGCCAACCCTGTAATGGTTAGAAAGTTGAACGGCAAATAGCATATGTGCGTAGACTTTACTGATCTCAATAAAGCTTGTCCAAAAGATGATTTCCCTTTACCTCGTATTGATCAGCTGGTTGACTCTACTGTAGGATGTGAGATGTTGAGTTTTCTAGATGCATACTCTGGTTACCACCAGATCAGTATGTGTCGAGAAGATGAAGAAAAGACCGCTTTTATTACACCGTTTGGGATATTTTGCTATGTCAAAATGCCATTCGGTTTAAAAAATACTGGGGCTTTTTTTCAGCGTTTGATGCAAACGACTTTTGCTCCTCAACTAGGCCGAAACATGGAAGCCTACGTTGATGATCTAGTCGTAAAAAGTAGCAAACGGCTCAACCATATCACAGACTTATAGGAGACTTTCGACAACCTCAGAAAATATCACTTGAAGCTTAATCTCGAGAAGTGTGTGTTCGGGGTCTCTTCAGGAAAATTGCTTGGATTCTTGGTCTCTGCACGGGGAATCGAAGCAAATCCTGAAAAGATAAAAGCCATCACTCAGATGCGCCCCCCCGCCCACAACGAAAAAAGAAGTCCAGAAACTCACAAGATGCATGGCGGCATTAAGTCGTTTCATCGCACGTTTGGGAGAGAAAGGATTGCCTTTCGTCAAACTTCTAAGGAAACATGAGGGCTTCGAGTGGTCAGAAGAGGCTAACCTAGCCTTTGAGGAAGTCAAGAGGTATCTTACGAGTGCTCCTGTTCTGGTTTCCCTGAAACCAGGAGAGACAGTCTTAATTTATCTAGCTGCCACGCCACAGGCAATGAGCGCAGTACTGGCCGTAGAACGTGGGAACGTACAACGACCAGCTTTGTCACATCCCCAAATTATTAAAGAGGTTTATTATGCATCTCATTAGCATGCATCATGTTTTGAAACTCTTTATTTAAATATTGTACTTGAAAAATCTCAAAATACATTTGAAACATACACTTTAATTTGAACTCCAAACTAAAAACTGAAATAAATGCTACTAAAGATTCTCTGAAAATAATTTATTCAAATACTATATTATTTATCATGAATAAATATAATTTTTCCTAAATTTTTGGGACTGGTTTGAACCCTATGAAAATTCAAACACAATTTAAAGATCAACATTATGTTTGAATTTAAATTATATACTTTATGCCATGAACAGTAGGGTTCAATAATTTTTTGGACACTAGGCTATCCCAGGAACCCCCAGAAATTATTTATGATTGTAGGAATTTTATTTCAATTTTTAAGCCTCTGGTCAAAGTAAGAAAAACCATTTGAATCTCAGTCAAACCCTAGTACTATTTCTCGGGCCTGAACCAAACCTTGACTCGAGTCCGACGCAGGAGAACTGACTCGGTTGAGTCAACTAAATGCACCAATGCATGCCGACCTTAGGATCTAGAATCAACGGCCCAGATCTGGCGACCCCTTTGGACTGTCCGAATCTCTCATTCGATCTGAGTCGCTCGCTCAAGATCCAACGGTCCACGTGGACTCACTAACTCAGGCTCTCGCGTGTGTACGTGTCACTGACGAAGCGGGGCCCACCGGTCAGCTGCTTTGTCAACCTCGCGCAGGAGCCGAGCTCCACGCGGCCGTGCCGCTCCGACGCGCACAAAAACGACGATGCTCATGCCGTCAATCCGCCGCTGCCGTTGGCCACTCCGGAGCCACTCCTCTTCACGCCGCCTCCAATGCCGGCATCGCCCGGGCATAATACCCCCTCGACACCCCGTTCTTCTTTACTTTTCCTCTCGGTGGCTGAGGAAAAGGAAGGTCTCCCTTCGACATCTTTAGGGTAAGCCCCCACCGGGTGGTAGCCCTCGATTCCTTGCTCAAAGCCTTACCCATATTTTCTAATCTCAGCTCCTCTCGTGCCTTGTAGCTCTCTGTCCATCATCGTGCTCTCTGGAGCTCTAGAGCACGCTCCCGTGGGCACCGCCTTGTCAATCTTCACTTACAGTGAGTCTTATCCTCACTTTTGCGCGTCATAATGTGCATTGAGATATCTTGAAGAGTTCCCCTCAATCGATTTCATTGTTGTACGACAGGGTTCCGGTGAATCGAAGTTTTGTCCATTTTTGGCCTAAGAACACCCCTTCATCTCCCACATTGATTTGGTAAGCCATTCTTCAATTCCTTGGGTCTTTAGCATCTCCAAGGCATCCTTGAGCTGCTCCGACCACTCATTTTTGTTGGTTTTGCTCAGGGTCACCTCTCCTCGCGAAGCCGTATTGTCACCATTTTCTTTTTCGACGCCGACGTTGCTCCAGCCTTCGCCGACCATCTTGATCTCGCCCTAGCGCGCAGGTAGACTCTTAGTAGCCCGTAGGACCTCAGGCACCCGCTTGTATGCGCTGCGGAGCTCTATTTTGCTGCATGCAATTTTTGCCATTTTGAGCGCCGCCGCTCAACTCCGGCTAGCCGTCAGTACAGGCGAGCTCAGCCGTCGAGACAACTCTCATTAGGAGCGCAATACTATTGTGCACCTGTACATACCTTTATCTGGCACCGTCGTGGCCGGAATCGCCGGCGAGCCGCCGGTGAAACGCGCGAGATCGAAATCCCGTTGTCGTACGCCGACAGCGCTGTAGAAAAATGATTAGGAGTTAAGTGGTAATCATTAGCGTTAAGTGTTGTCTTAACGAGTTAAACAGTCGCTTACACGTGGGTCCCGTGCACAGAAAACGGCGGGGTTAAACCGTAGCGTAGAGTGACTAACCTGTGGGCCCTGGGCTTTAAACCCCATGCACCATGCGAGTGCACGAGTGGACCGAGTCCTTTGGACCGTGTCACTAACAGCGGGTCCCATATGTCATTTCAGTATTTAAAACATGAGTTAAATGGAAAATGCACTATTCTCCGGGCCCACGCGTCAGCTACTGCGGCTAGCACGTGGCTCGGTAGAAAAAGTGATAAATGCTTTAGGAAATTCGAAATCTATTAGTTTGCACACTGAAAATTGGTATTAACTTCTAAAATGCACAACTAAATCATTTTAACTCCAAAATGGGTGAAACCACTTCTGATAATTTTTGTTTTTAATGAACTTTATATTAAAATTGGTTTCAAACATATCTCTGTAATAGAGGGCATTATTTTGGAAAATGAGCTATTAACACTATTATTTTTGCAAAAGAAAATACTAATAACTTTAGAAATTCATAACTAAATCATGAAAACTCCATTTGAGGCAAACTCATTGTTTTGAAATTGTAATAATATTGCCTATTTATCTATGTAAACCGTGTACTCACCACTGCTCTAAAATTTTCACTTCATAATTAAATTACATGAATAAAGCGTTTTGAAATCAAAATCAAATCACCATAACTTTCATATACTAAATCAAAATGAAATAATTCTTTCACCAAAAATCATCTAAAATCATGACTTAGCTAATGTAGAAAAATCATGCATTTTGAGAATTTTGAATTTTGAGGTATTTCGATGTTTATTGGTATTGTATTTATCTAGATTCGAGCCTATCGATATTGACACATACGCTACTAAGGAGAGCAATTAGCCTACCAGCAAGGCAAGCATCCTTTGAACTTTCTTTTTGCATCATATTTGATTCCAGGTTTTGTTAAGTTAGTGCAATGATAATTGCTTGCATGCTATTTTGATAATGTCGCTATTTTTGTGATGAATAGTTAGACACATCCTATTATCTTGTCATTGTGGCTATCCATGAATTATTCCAATACTAAAATGCTTATGATAGGATGTGTGAAATTATATTGTTAGTGCCTTAGCCATGCAAGTCTAGAACCGTAGGCGATTGTCAGAATAACCCGACAATTATGGGATACACACAATTTTCTTTATATACTGTTGTTTCAGATCTTTGTATCTGTTTTATGAGTTAAATTTTGTCATTTTAAATGAGCTTTTGGTCTGGACAAGTATTGGTTAGTGATGGTGCTTTGTGCACGAGCTTTGGGTAAGTGGTGGACTTGTCTGGACAATTAAGGACCGAACTTTGGTAACGTCGTTGATTCAAGTACATTCGTGCTACCACATGCGGTATATGGGTGCTGTATGGTTAAGTAGGGGGAAGGTTTTGTTGTGTTGAGTCCCACGGTGGTGAGATTGTAAGGGCACAGGACCGAGAAATCCTGTGTTCCTTTTAGGCCGATAGGATGGAGACGTTAATGTCTTGTGTTTCCTAGGAGCCTTGGGTTGAGGGACTTAGCCCAATGGGATCTTCTTGCTAAAAACGACCATATCTTGATTTACCCGGCCGGCATACCATAGGAAGTATGCTATATTCGGAGGCATCTGGAGGCTTACGGGCTAATCAAGTCGTGTGGGTAAAGTAGTACACCCCTGTAGGGTATAAATCTATTCGAATAGCCGTGTCCACGGTTATGGACAACCGCTTGAGTTCGGGAGTTACTATTGTTAGACTTGGAATTAAAATTGTGAGTGAACTCGGTTTTGTCATGAATGAGATGTTCATGCTTGTTGTTGTATCAAAGTGGACAACCACTTTGCTGTTTGTATGTTTTATTTGTTACTCAGTTCATTACTTATTCACATGCTTTACTTCTACTTCAAATCTGATTTTATGCTTTACTTCTACTTCAAATCTGATTTTGAAATGGCACTTGAAAAACTAGTATGTGTAGGTTGTACCTTGTTGCGTCTCTTCTGCAAAACTAAGCCAATATGAGCCATCCCTTGGAACAACCTTATGCATAACTATTTTTATTTGTGTAAGACTTGCGAGTACTCTTTTGTACTCAGCCAGATGTTTGCTGGTTTTTTCAGGTGAGGAAGATATCGAGACCGATGAGCTTGTTGGTGTCGATTTATGCGACACCGATGAGTAGTATGCTATCTTTTAACTCCCAGTCGGTTGTCGATGGGTTATGGGGCATACCACTGCTGGCATTTTGGTTTATTTACTTGCTTCCGCTATGAACTTGTTTAATTTGGCCGGTCGGCCACCTATGTTAGTTGTAAACTTAGAACTGTGATGTATAACTTTTGTACTATTTATGTATGAGCGTTGTATAGATGTGATCGACGTTGTATGAGAGTATGAATATATTGGTCGCTGATCTTGGGAGCCAATATAAGTCATGCTCGCTGTTCATGGCTTCCTATTTAACTCGCTAAGTGTAGTGCTTGACTTGTTGGAGAACCGGCAATTATGTAGTGCTCGCAGAGGAGTGGCGCGCATGATCGTCGGGGCTCTAGACTTTAGTTAAGCCTCTCATTTAGACTGAGTTAAGTCGGAATCCATTTACTGGAGATCTAGAGTTATGTCCTTAAGACCATGCTTAGTCTCGGTCTTATGGAGATAACCCGGGGTCCCCACAGCGTTGGTATGAGAGCCATACTGACTGTAGGTTAGAGATAGCACTGGCGTTAGAGTTAGTAAGCCTTTTGAGTCAAAATATCTTGAAATTCTCAAATTAATTTCAGAAAGTTTAAGTTAGGAATATCTTTTATTCCTCATCCCTCTTAGTGTCTTTTCTTACTTTACTCTTGTTTGGATTGAAAAAGAAGTCTTACCTTGTTTTTCTTGTCTCTAGATGAGTCGTCAATACCTGGTCAAAGAAACTCAAGCGGAGAACGTGGATGGATACCCGGCGCTTCTCCGAGATATGATGTGGAGGGTGAACTTTACTTACCAGCCGACCTCGCCATCTATCGCGCGACGAGGGGCGGGCATGGAGGAGTACTTGGCGTGATCAACATTATCGCGGACAAGTCACGGGAGTATCCCATATTGTTTCGAACGCGTGGCACTTCGAGGCCATGGCTCACAGAAGTGGCTCGTGTGGCTATGAGCCATCTCCGTTATGATTTGCGGAGTTGTCTCGATCGCCTTACGACCATTTTCCTATGAGAGCGCGTGGTACGAGGTGGGCGCCTTTGCGCATCCGATTTGGGAAGATCCCGAGTTAGGCGATTGGCAAGATTGGTTCATATCATGGACCAAATCCATGGTGCTGTGTATGAATTATGCGAGACTCGTCAACGTCTCGTGGTGGCCCAAGAGCACTTAGCCTCATGTGTAACATGGGGATCGTTGACCGCCATGTGGTTTATGGCGCAAATGAGATTTCCCCATATGCTTTAGCACCACCGATGTACCATCTTCCGGAAGTGCCAGGGCGTGTACCCAACTATGGGGCGAGACGCCAGGTCCGTATGTCAGTCGGCTTTGCTCGAACTCATAGGATGGAACCTGCTGGAGGCCATGTGATAGAGCAAGGCTCCCCTCTGCGCCTTGTTAATCCAGAGGACCCCGATGATACGGGATCCCCTGGGGCACATCTTCTGGATGAGTTTCCAGTGAACTTTGACCGGAACAACATTTAGGATGTAGTAGGTGTAAGCTCATGGCCGAGCATGTATCTTTAAATTCCTATAATAAGCTAGTAGTAATTGAACTATTAATGTTTCTCTTGCAAGAACTTTTATTTTCGATAGTTGCTTTTCGCCCATAGGCCTTTATGGATGTAATTGCATTGGGAAAGCTATGATTTGAATTTATGGATCTTGTACTGGCCTAAGCGCCTTTGTACGCCCATTTGGTGCTATATTTTTGTGCATTTTATATCATTATGCATGCTTAATTAAGAACTATGTGCTAGCTGTCCAGAGTTTTATTATTCACCCCTTTTCCAGCAATCTTGGCCTCTTTTGATTTTCCTTGTCACTTCAGGATGTCAGGCCCTAACACTCGTGCGAGAGCTCAGCGTGACAGGGGATCTCCACCCCAGGGCACGCAATCTGCTGCAGTAGCTGAACTCTATGCTCGAGAAGAGAGGGGTGAGCCCTCTCAGCAGCACCATCAGCGGGGTAGTTCGTCTGAGGAAGTGCTTCCTCCACCACCCACTATGGCGGAGGTCCTGGCTCAAATCGAGAGCAATAGGATGGATCAGACCAGGATTCTTGAAGCTATCGCTCGCAACACCTCTCCTGATCCCGCGACAAGCCCTGCACAGATACTACGATCGTAAGATCCAACCTCGTAGCCTTGCTGTAGGTGACTTGGTATTGAGGCTTATCCAATCCTAGTCTAATCAGAATAAACTTTCCCCCAAGTGGGAAGGTCCTTACACTGTGGTCGAAGTTACGCGTCCAGGATCGGTACAACTTGCAATGGAGGTGTAACATCCCCATTTTGGCTTGTGTTTCAAATGTAATAAAATGAGGATAAATTAAAACTTGTCTTACATCCTAATGCTTTTGAACTTTTCTAAAATTCTTGTAAAAGAATTTTGGGAAATCAAAAACCAAAATCCTCAGTTATCTCCAGTCAAAGACCTCCTTGGTGAAATCTTGTGTCCAACCCTTGGAAATAATTTTTCTTGGCTCTAGGGTTGCTTTGTGAGACCTCTGAATTATCTCATAATTTTTGGAAATTATTTGAATATTTTAGAGGCAAGTCAAACCTTGGTCAAACCTCTGAAATAACCTTATAGAATTTCTTCAGAAAATGTCAGTGCACAAAAATCTCTGGAAATTTTATTGAAGGTTAATCCTAAAGTTAGCCACCTCCAGTTAAAATTTCATAAAGTTTAGAGTTCATTTGACACCTCAATTAAACACCCAAATTTCAGCCTTAAAATCAAAACCTAACTGGTCTACACTGTTCATTGGACTCGAGTCAGGCTCGGGCTCGAGTCACTTGACTCAACTGAGCCAACCAACTGCACCCGGCGCGGGCGAGTGGGCGCGCGCGTCGTTAGCCGTTGGATGTTCATCGTTCGGTTGACGTTTGCCCGATGCCGCGTCGACGTGGTCGTGTGCTGGCCCTTGGATCAAAATCCGACGGCGGCCGCGTCGTCGTCCTCCTCTTGCTCGCGCGACGCTGCGCCATGGCAGAGCCGAGTGTGGGCACGTAGCGCCTTGTCCCATTCGGCGACTTCGCAACGGGTCTCTACAGCGCATTTAATGCCCGTTGTGAACCGCCCCCGAAAGTCCACTACTCACCTGCTCCCATCCTCTCGCGCGGTCACGGTGGCAGCAAAGACCCGAGCTCGCCTCGGATTCTCCTGGGCTGCCCTCCCTCTTCCGCGGCTACTTAAGCCCCCATCTTCCTCCCTTGGCTTCCTTTACACACCCTTGAGCTCTACCGTGCACCCACTGCACTCGTGGAGCTCCCAAAGCACCGCAATATTTCGGCCGCCATTGTTGCCCGTGGAGCTTCTCGGTGAAGGCGGTACCACAGTGGTGTTCCCTCCCCGATTCTTGCTCCTGCTCCTCCCTCTCACCTCGGTGGTGCTTAACCCTCACTCAATTTCAGGTTGCTTCAACGGGAGCACCTGAATTTCGGAGTTCCCCCAATTCGGCCGCGACCGCCCCTCTTCGTCTCCAGCGTCGGTGAGTGCCTCTCGTTCCAATTCCTTTCTCTGGGAGCTTCTCTGTGCTCTCTGGAACCCATCTGGATGACGCGGTGTGGTTGGTTTTGCTCAGGCCGCCCGCTCCACGTCGTCTTCCTCTGCTCCGTCGCGGTGCATTGTCGCTGGAGCTACTCTGACCTCCTCGGTACCTCCGCGTCCCTCAGGTAGCTCCTTAGTAGCCCCTAGTAGCTCGGGCACTCGCTTGAATGAACTGCTGCGGAGCTCTATCGCCGTTGTCATCATCTTCATGTTTACCGCGCCGCCCCTCTCCGGCTCGTCGCCGCTCTGGTCCACCACCGCAGGTGTGAGTGGTACCAGAGGGTGCGCACTACTACTGCGCACCCGTAGCTAGCATCCACTCACGCCGCCGTGCTTTAGGTTGCCGGCGTTTCACCGGCAAAGCCGTCGGGCTCGTTGTCGGACGCGCCAGGCGCGTACGGGACGTGTCCCGTTGTGCGCCGTCCGTTTCTTGATCCGCGGCTGCGATATCGTGTGAACTGTGCAGTCGTGCTGTGCTGGGTTGATCGTGAGCCGTTCATCTCAAGATCAACGGCCCATAGCCACTGCCTCCTTCTCGCGCGCGTGAATTCAAACGCGCCGGCGTGGTTCAATCTGGACCGTTGGATCCAAGATCGACGGTCCTCCTTTGTTGATCTCGCGCGGGCGCGCTGTCCAGAGCGCTCTAGGCCGTTCGATGCAATATCAACGGCCCAGGTTCGTCCACGTCGATATGAGGTTATGGATTTCCCGAGAGCTTTATTTGCAAACTGAAAAAGGTATTAAACTTCAAAAATGCATAACTAATTCATTTCAAGTCCATTAGGGTTGATTCAAATTTTTTTAGCTTTAGTTTGAACTGGACTTTAATCTAAAAATTTATAGAAGTTTGGTTCGGCTCCAGAAAATGGATTTCAAAATCGGTTTAAAAATAGGTTTTAATTAGTATGCTAAAACTTGCAATTAACTTGTAAATTGCATAACTAATTCTCTGAAAATGATTTTTGAATGAATCCAACTGTGTTGGCTTCCTATAATAAGGTACTAAATGATACAATTGGTCTTAGGTATGTTACTATTTTCAACAAGATTTCATAGGCAATTTAGTTTTGTTCATTTTCATGACTTGAAAAATCATAAGTAGATCATTTTAACTCCAAATGAGGTGAGACCAGTTGTGTTAACCTTAAAATGTCAGTAGCTACCTATCATAAAAATTAAAAGATTAGAAAACCTCTAGAAAATTATTTATGAACAGTAACCTCATTTAATTGCATTTTCAGCCGAATTGAATTGTTTTAATTATATCTTTTGCATTAAGAATCCAAATCCATTGATTCTACTTGATAAATTCTTTAAAAATCATGCCCTTTCTGCTGTAAAATTTTCAGAGCATTTGGAGTAGTTTGGTTTTAGAGTCTTTCGTTTTCTTCGTTCTTATCGGCTATTTTCGCTTTTTCGATTAGGTGCCGTCGAGTGTGTTGACTGTGAGAGTGACCCTCAGCAACAAATTGAGCAACAGCAGCCAGGAAAGTAGTTTGATCATTTCCCATTTAATCCTATTACTTTTAAAGTCTAATATTTTGTTTAACTTGTATGTATGCATTGCTATTTTGTTGTTAAATTGATTAGTTAATCTTCTAGTTGCATAATCTTTAGGTAAATAATTATCCTCTACTACCTGAGCCTAGGTTATTTGCGGTGATTAGAGTTCGTTGGATGAGCTCTTGTCACTTAGTAGATTACGAATAAATACTGCTTAGACCTGCTTAGCTATCGGTAGTATTGGGCGATCATCGACTTAGTCGATGGTTTTGATCACACAAATGATAATATTATTCCATTATGTACAGCCCTTGTGTTTTGCTAATTTGCAAACCAAAAACTGAAAAAAAATTATATGTTGGCTTGGGCACAATGGTATGTTGGTGTGATCTGTTGGGTATATTTGGAATGGTGCCTAAGTCCCTAACGACCGAGTTACTTGTGCCATTGATCCAAGCAATTGTTGCGTGCTAACCACACGAGAGGGATATGGAACCTCTCTTGACTAAGTACCTTGGGAGGTGTTAATTATGAGCTGGTTGGTGGGTGTTTTAAAATATGGTGTTGTGGGGAGCATTAGCGTACCGGTTAGGCATCTAATATGTCCTTCTCTCCGTGGGTTGCGGCTCGTAATTAACATCGTCCATTGAAAGCGTCTTGTTAGACTTAGCCATGCTCGCATACCAAAGGTAGTATGCTAACCGTGGGTGGTGGAAAGGTTGTCTATCATGTGGGTACATTGGTACACCTGCTGTGGTTAAAACTATTTGAATAGCCTCGCCCTAGGTTATGGACACGCTTGGTTATTTCCATAAGAACTCTACAACCTTTTAATAACTTAAAACTTGACATGGGTGGTATGAAGGGTACTTGATGCTATTGTTGTGGTGACTATTGGGTTAGTCACTTCGGGGATGTTGTTGTCATCCATCTAATGCTATAATTGTCTCTATGTTATTTGAACAATAAAATTAATTGCAAACTTGCTTTTAATGTATTACATTATTGCAAATAAAACTTGCTTTATGTTTGAAAATAAGTCCGAGCCTCCTCCACTTAAATAATGTTTGCATGTAGTTATTTATAGTTACATTATCTTACACGTCAGTCTTGCAGTACAAAAATAATTTTTGTACTCATTTGCCTTGCTTAATATTTTTGTTGCAGAGGAAGAAGGTGAGCCCAAGGGCCTCACTTTGCGAGATGTGCGGTTTCGGGACGACTAGCTTGGCGGTCGGTCGGTTGCCTTGTGGGTTTGAGGCACACTGATTGGCTTTTGTTTATCGCCATCTTATGACACTTTTGCTTCCGCTGTTTACTTAGTTGTTTGTATTACTTTTGGCGGTGGCCCCTCTTTGTAATAACTTGATATTATGTATGTCTTTTGAATTATTGTTGTGCTTCGATTCTATGTGAATGAATGGAATTGATACATGATTTTGTAACGGGGTGTGTATACTGCATTTCTGGGAAGTATACATATCTCGAGGCTTGGTTTATTGATTTGTAATACTAGGACCAAGTGGATGGTTAAGCATTACAAGCCAAATAATCTGGGGTCCTCACAAAGTTGGTATCAGAGCCATTCCGACCGTAGTAACCCAAGCTTGGTCGTCTTTAGGATATTTTAGAAAACTTAATGTCAAAATATCAAATGATTTATGAAAGCTTAAGTAGATTTTCAGATTTTACTCCTTACCTATCTTAGCTTTCTATCTCATCTTGCTCTAATTTGAGTTTTAAAAGTGGTTTTCCTTTCCTTCTCTCAAAAGATAGTTGTATCGTTAAATTGGGTTTTTGGAAACCAACGAGTTTGGCAAATTGAAGGGTTAGCTGCCCTCTACAAGGTTTTGAAGCTCCTGAAGTTGAAGATATCGGCTAGGAGGCTTGGATGCAAAATCTGGACAACGATCATTCAATTTCCGGACAGCAAGCTCAAAGGTTCTGCATAGGATAGAAAATGAGAGGTTAATCAACTCAAACTTGTGGGAATAAAAGGGTAAGAGGTGGTACTAGTTAGCTAAGTATCTAACACTTATTTCGCTGGTTTAACCTTGCTCTTGAGTAGTGTTAGACTTAGAGTAGTGTTCTGAAATTTTGTCTTCCTGACCGATTGCTCGTTTATTCAATACGGGTTAGTTGTGTCGGGAAGTTGATTTTTGATTCTTAGGATTCTTTGCTATTTCTGGAGACTCTTTAAGCAGGTTTTAAAGTTTATATACTTTCTATTTTGGCTTTCGTTTAGGGTGATACCTCATTCCCCTAATCGTTAGCTTTTCGCTTTCATCAACTTCTAGTTTTAAGGTTTTTGTCGCTAACCCAATTTACTTGTACCCGGATGGCTGGAGGTACTCGTAGCGGCCATGGTCAACAGCCTGGTTTGGATGAGGAGCTCCCGCCTCCTCCGACCATGGCTGAGGTTCTTCTGCAGATCGAGCGCAACCATTCAGAGGACAGGAGGGTCCTGTTGGATGTTATTGCGCGCAACACCTCTGCCCTTACCGGTGCCTTAGGATCCGGGCAAGGGGGTGGACATCAGCCTCGTGGGGGCCTTGCTGAGTTTCTTCGCACCCAGCCCCCCACTTTTTCCAGGTCTGAGGACCCGCTGTGCGAACAATGAGCCGTCGATTGGCGAAGCTTCGGCATCACACGCTGCCGGGGAGCACGAAGGCGCTGTTCGGATCACATCAGCTGGAGGGTGCAGCTTTGTCTTGGTGGGAGAGTTATCTCGCCATGCAGCCCGCCGGCCACACCGTCTCTTGGGGGGAGTTCCGGACGGCCTTCCGTCGAGCTCATATCCCTGCTGGATTGATGGGTATCAAGAAGCGGGAGTTTCTTGCGCTCAAGCAAAGCGCGGCTCGATTGTGGAGTATGTATACGAGTTCAACCATCTAGCTCGTTATGCTCCAGAGGTGGCCACCGATGAGGCCAGCAGAGAAGTTCGGTGGCTTGTTTGAGAGCTTAAGGACAAAGCGTCCATCATCGACTTCACCGACTTCGGGCCTTGGTCGACAAGGCCATCGTCGCCGACACTCGAGCAAGGAGGCGCTTTTGCTTCCCGCAGCGCAAGTGGAGGCCCGTAAGTCATCCCGCACCAGCTTTGCTCGTCCTCGCCTCCTGCGATCTCGGGGTCCCCCTCGAGCTTGGCACCCCGAGGTCTTGAGACTGCCCCTGTTCTTCGCAGGCCGTGTCTCGATCCACGTGCACTGCGAAGTCACCGAGTGGCCCCGTAATCCGGTCGGGGTCACTGCTTTTCACTGCGCGGCGAGAAGGGGCATTATGCGAACCAATGCCCCAAGAAGACTGGAGTAGCCCCTCATCCTAATGGAGGGCGCGGGCAAGGAGGTGGTCCTTCCCAGGATCAGAAGATCGTCCCCGCTACCCAAGGCATGGGTAGTGGTTGCGTCAACCTCATCTCCGCGGAGGAGGCACAGGAGGCGCCTGACGTTGTGTTGTGTACGCTTTCGGTTAACTCCCATCCTGCTACTGTTTTGTTTGATTCAGGAGCATCGCATTCGTTCGTTTCTGAGTCTTTTGCTGCTGTTAGTGAGCTTCGATTTACTCCTTTATTAATCCCTTTACTCATTCGCTCTCCGGGTTCGGAGTTGAGAGCTGAGCTTGAGTGTCGGGATGTTCCTGTTGAGATCGAGGGAGTAGGGTTTCTGACAAATCTTATTCTCCTCCCTTCTGTGAGTTTGGATGTAATTCTGGGTCTGGATTGGCTGGCCCAGCAATTTGGGCAAATCGATTGTGCCCGAAGACTCATCTACCTCACCAGCCCCTCCGGAGAGCAGGTTCGCTTTTCACCGAAGCTGCAGGGTCCGCATCTCTTCGCGCTCGAAGCGAAGCCAGCTTTAGACATTAGTGAAGTCCCAGTGGTGTGTGACTTCGTTGATGTCTTCCCGGCGATCTTCGTGGATGCCACCGGTTCGAGACCTCGAGTTTGTCATTGAGTTGGTTCCCGGTACCGCCCCGATTTCAAAGAGGCCTTACCGGATGGATCCAATTGAGTTGGTGGAGTTGAAGAAGCAACTTGGTGAGCTTCAAGAGAAGGGTTTCATCCGCCCTAGCTCATCTCCTTGGGGATGCTCAGCAATCTTTGTCCCCAAAAAGGATAAGACGCTGCGCATGTGCGTGGACTACCGTCCACTTAACGAAGTAACGGTAAAGAACAAGTATCCTCTGCCCCGCATCGATGATCTCTTCGATCAATTGACTGGAGCTCGAGTTTTCTCCAAGATTGATTTGAGAGTGGGATATCATCAAGTTCGGATTCGGCCTGAGGATATCCCAAAGACGGCTTTCTCCACTCGTTATGACTTGTACGAGTATACCGTCATGTCATTCGGCTTAACCAATGCTCCTGCCTTGTTTATGAACCTCATGAATTCGGTGTTCATGGAGTATTTGGATAGGTTTGTCGTGGTCTTCATCGATGATATTCTTATCTATTCAAAGAGTGATGAGAACACGTTGAGCATCCGGTGGTGTTGAGAAGCCGTGAGCATCGGTATGACTGCGAGTTCGGCAAGTGTGCGTTCTGGTTGAAGGAAGTGGCCTTCTTAGGCCATGTTCTTTCAGCAGGGGGCGTAGCCATTGATCCTAGCAAGGTCAGCGATGTTCTTTCCTGGAGTCAACCCACTTCTGTCAGCGAAGTGCGGAGTTTTCTTGGTTTAGCAGGATACTATCGTCGCTTTATCGAGAACTTCTCCAAGATCGCGAAGCCAATGACAGAGTTGCTCAAGAAGGATAAGAAGTTCTTGTGGTCCGCTGCTTGTGAGGAAAGGTTTGGAGTACTCAAGAAGCATTTGACCACCGCTCCCGTTCTCGTCCTCCCCGATGTCCATCGGAGCTTCGAGATCTTCTGCGATGCTTCTCGGTTGTGTCCTTATGCCAGAAGGCAAGGTAGTGGCCTATGCATCAAGGCAATTGAGACCTCATGAACTCAACTATCCTACCCATGACTTGGAGTTGGCTGCTGTGATTCATGCACTTAAGATTTGGCGACATTACCTAATCGGTAATCGTTGTGAAGTGTATTCGGATCACAAAAGCTTGAAGTATTTGTTCACCCAACCAGATCTGAACCTCAGGCAAAGGAGATGGTTGGAGCTAATCAAGGACTATGACATGGGTATTCACTACCATCCGGGCAAGGCAAATGTCGTTGCGGATGCGCTTAGTCGCAAAGCGCATTGCAATGCATTGTTGCTCAATGAGCATCAGCCCACCCTTCTGGAGGAATTTCAGCATCTCAACTTGGGTTTGGTTGAGCATGGTTGCCTCGCTGCCTTGGTTGTACAGCCAACCTTGGTGGATCAGATCAAGTCCGCTCAACAGTCGGATGTTGGAGTGAACCGCATCAGGGAAAATGTCAAGAACAGAACAGCCAAGTGCTTCTCCGAAGATGAGCTTGGTGTCGTGAGGTTCGGGCAACGCCTCATGGTTCCAAAGGACATGGAGTTGCGGGATTTGATCCTCTGCGAAGCCCACGATTCTCCTTTATCCATTCATCCCGGGGCCACGAAGATGTATCATGATCTCCGCCAGAGATTTTGGTGGACCCGAATGAAGAGGGAAGTCGCCAAGTTCGTTGCCGAGTGCGGCGTGTCTTTGTCGTGTCAAGGCGAACATCGTCCGTGAGATGCTTCAACCCCGCCTATTCCGTGTGGAAGTGGGATTCGTCGGGATGGATTTTATCACCGCCTACCAGGTCACCGAGGGGCAATGATGCCATTTGGGTTGTCAATGACCGATTGACTAAAGTGGCACACTTTCTTCCAGTCAAGACCAAGATTCGTACCGGTCACCTAGCGGAGCTCTATATTGCCAGGATCGTGAGCTTGCATGGGGTGCCAAGACGATCGCTTCGATCGTGGTTCCATCTTCACTTCGATTAGCCGCATAGCTTGCAAGAAGCTGAGAACTTCGTCTTTCTTCGATGCTGATATCACCCCAAACTGATGGTTAAACCGAAGGGTCAGCTAAGTTACGGAGGACATGCTTGAGCTTGTGTCCTTTCCTATGGGAAGCATTGGGAGAAGAGCTTGCCATTCGCCGACTTTTCTTATAACAACGCCTTTCAAGCGGCCTCGCATGGCACCTTCGAGGCCTTATACGGAGAGTGTAGAACCCGTTGTATTGGTCTCGAGACCGGCGAAAGACCTTTCTTGGCCGGACTTCGATCAATGAGGTCGAGTCAAGTCGAAATTGTTCGTGATCGTTTCACGCGGCTCAATCCGTGCAAAAGAGCTATGCGGATCGCCGCCGTCGTGAGTTAAGTTTTGAGCCCAATGACTTTGTTTATCTCAAAGTCTCCTTTGAAAGGCCATCAACGTTTGGCGTCAAAGGCAAGCTAGCTCCTCGATATGTCGGTCCATACCGTGTCATCGAGAAGAAGGAGCTGTTGCCTACATGTTGAGTTGCTGCTTTGCACTTGCGTGGGTACATGATGTGTTCCATGTGTCCCGGCTAAAGAAGTGCCTCCAGTGTTCCAAGCGAGGAAGCTCCGTTGGAAACTCTTGATGTCCAAGAAGATTTGACCTATCGTGAGCACCACATTCGCATACCGAGGAGGCTGAACGAAGAACCCGAATCGTTCCATTAAGTTCCTTAAAGTTCAGTGGTCAAACCATTCCGAGGATGAAGCTGCACGGAGGCAGGAAGATCGTCTCGTCGAACTACCCTCTTTCTTTTCCGAGTGAAACAAATCTCGGGACGAGATTTTTGTAAGGGGGGAGGTTTGTAACATCCCCATTTTGGCTTGTGTTTCAAATGTAATAAAATGAGGATAAATTAAAACTTTTCATACATCCTAATGCTTTTGAGCTTTTCTGAAATTCTTGTAAAAGAATTTTGGGAAATCCAAAACCAAAATCCTCAGTTATCTCCAGTCAAAGACCTCCTTGGTGAAATCTTGTGTCCAGCCCTTGGAAATAATTTTCCTTGGCTCTAGGGTTGCTTTGTGACACCTCTGAATTATCTCATAATTTTTGGAAATTATTTGAATATTTTAGAGGCAAGTCAAACCTTGGTCAAACATCTAAAATAACCTTCTGGAATTTCTTGAGAAAATATCAGTGCACAAAAATCTCTGGAAATTTTATGGAAGGTTAATCCTAAAGTTAGCCACCTCCAGTTAAAATTTCATAAATTTGGAGTTCATTTGACACCTCAATTAAATCCCCAAAGTTTCAGCCTTAAAATCAAAACCTAACTGGTCTACACTGTTCATTGGACTCGAGTCAGGCTCGGGCTCGAGTCACTTGACTCGGCCGAGCCAACTAACTGCACCCGGCGTGGGCGAGCAGGCGCGTGCGTCGTCAGCCGTTGGATGTTCATCGTTCGGTTGACGTTTGCCCGATGCCGCGTCGACGTGGTCGTGTGCTGGCCCTTGGATCAAAATCCGACGGCGGCCGCGTCGTCGTCCTCCTCTCGCTCGCGCGACGCTGCGCCATGGCGGAGCCGAGCGTGGGCGCGCAGCGCCTTATCCCATCTGGCGACCTCGCAACGGGTCTATGCAGCGCATTTAATGCCCGTCGTGCACCGCCCCTGAAAGTCCACTGCTCACCTGCTCCCATCCTCTCGCACGGTCACAGTGGCAGCAAAGACCCGAGGTCGCCTCGGATTCTCTCGGGCTGCCCTCCCTCTTCCGCGGCTACTTAAGCCCCCATCTTCCTCCCTTGGCTTCCTTTACACACCCTTGAGCTCTACCGTGCACCCACTGCACTCGTGGAGCTCCCAAAGCACCGCAATCCTTCGGCCGCCATTGTTGCCCGCGGAGCTTCTCGGTGAAGGCGGTACCATAGTGGCGTTCCCTCCCCGATTCTTGCTCCTGCTCCTCCCTCTCACCTCGGTGGTGCTTAACCCTCACTCAATTTCAGGTTGCTTCAACGGGAGCACCTGAATTTCGGAGTTCCCCCAATTCGGCCGCGACCGCCCCTCTTCGTCTCCAGCGTTGGTGAGTGCCTCTCGTTCCAATTCCTTTCTCTAGGAGCTTCTCTGTGCTCTCTGGAACCCATCTGGATGACGAGGGGGGGTTGGTTTTGCTCAGGCCGCCCGCTCCACGTCGTCTTCCTCTGCTCCGTCGCAGTGCATTGTCGCCGGAGCTACTCCGACCTCCTCGGTACCTCCGCGTCCCTCAAGTAGCTCCTCAGTAGCCCCTAGTAGCTCGGGCACTCGCTTGAATGAACTGCTGCGGAGCTCTATCGCCGTTGTTGTCATCTTCGCCGCCGTGCTTTAGGTCGCCGGCGTTTCACCAGCGAAGCCGTCGGGCTCGTTGTCGGACGCGCCAGGCACGTACGCGACGTGTCCCTTTGTGCGCCATCCGTTTCTTGATCCGGCTGCCGCGATCTCGTGGAATGTCGCTGATGCGTCTTTGTCTTTGGTTGATCGTGAGCCGTTCATCTCAAGATCAACGGCCCACAGCCACTGCCTCCTTCTCGCACGCGTGAATTCAAACGCGTCGGCGTGGTTCAATCTGGACCGTTGGATCCAAGATCGACGGTCCTCCTTCGTTGATCTCGCGTGGGTGCGGGCGCGCTGTCCAGAGCGCTCTGGGCCGTTCGATGCAAAATCAACGGCCCAGGTTCGTCCACGTCGATATGAGGTTATGGATTTCCCGAGAGCTTTTTTTGTAAACTGAAAAAGGTATTAAACTTCAAAAATGCATAACTAATTCATTTCAAGTCCATTAGGGTTGATTCAAATTTTGTTAGCTTTAGTTTGAACTGGACTTTAATCTAAAAATTTATAGAAGTTTGTTTCGGCTCCAGAAAATGGATTTCAAAATCGGTTTAAAAATAGGTTTTAATTAGTATGCTAAAACTTGCAATTAACTTGTAAATTGCATAACTAATTCTCTGAAAATGATTTTTGAATTAATCCAACTGTGTTGGCTTCCTATAATAAGGTACTAAATGATACAATTGGTCTTAGGTATGTTACTATTTTCAACAAGATTTCATAGGCAATTTAGTTTTGTTCATTTTCATGACTTGAAAAATCATAAGTAGATCATTTTAACTCCAAATGTGGTGAGACCAGTTGTGTTAACCTTAAAATGTCAGTAGCTACCTATCATAAAAATTGCAGTATTAGAACACCTCTAGAAAATTATTTATGAACAGTAACCTCATTTAATTGCATTTTCAGCCGAATTGAATTGTTTTAATTATATCTTTTGCATTAAGAATCCAAATCCATTGATTCCAGTTGATAAATTCTTTAAAAATCATGCCCTTTCTGCTGTAAAATTTTCATAGCATTTGGAGTAGTTTGGTTTTAGAGTCTTTTTCGTTTTCTTCGTTCTTATTGGCTATTTTCGCTTTTTCGATTAGGTGCCGTCGAGTGTGTTGACTGTGAGAGTGACCCTCAGCAACAAATTGAGCATGGCATGCTGACAAGCAGTTTGATCATTTCCATTTAATCCTATTACTTTTAAAGTCTAATATTTTGTTTAACTTGTATGTATGCATTGCTATTTTGTTGTTAAATTGATTAGTTAATATTCTAGTTGCATAATCTTTAGGTAAATAATTATCCTCTACTACCTGAGCCTAGGTTATTTGTGGTGATTAGAGTTCGTTGGATGAGCTCTTGTCACTTAGTAGATTACGAATAAATACTGCTTAGACTTGCTTTGCTATCGGTAGTATTGGGCGATCATCGACTTAGTCGATGGTTTTGATCACACAAATGATAATATTATTCCATTATGTACAACCGTTGTGTTTTGCTAATTTGCAAACCAAAAACTGAAAAAAAAATTATATGTTGGCTTGGGCACAATGGTATGTTGGTGTGATCTGTTGGGTATATTTGGAATGGTGCCTAAGTCCCTAACGACCGAGTTACTTGTGCCATTGATCCAAGCAATTGTTGCGTGCTAACCACACGAGAGGGATATGGAACCTCTCTTGACTAAGTACCTTGGGAGGTGTTAATTATGAGCTGGTTGGTGGGTGTTTTAAAATGTGGTGTTGTGAGGGGAGCATTAGCGGACGGTTAGAATTGCCTAATGTGTCCTTCTCCTGTGGGTTGCACTCGTAATTAACATCGTCCATTGGAAAGTGTCTTGTTAGACTTAGCCATGCCTGCATACCAAAGGTAGTATGCTAACCGTGGCTGGTGGAAAGGCGGTCTATCGTGTGGGTACATTGGTACACCCCTGCAGGGTTAAAACTATTCGAATAGCCTCATCCTAGGTTATGGACACGCTTGGTTATTTCCCGCAAGAACTCTACAACCTTTTAAAAACTTAAAACTTGACATGGGTGGTATGAAGGGGTACTTCATGCTGCTGTTGTGGTGACTATTGGGTTAGTCACTTCCAGGATGTTGTTGTCATCTGTCTAATGCTATAATTGTCTCTATGTTATTTGAACAATAAAAATTAATTGCAAACTTGCTTTTAATGTATTACATTATTGCAAATAAAACTTGCTTTATGCTGAAAATAAGTCCAGAGCCTCCTCCACTTAAATAAAGTTTGCATGTAGTTATTTATAGTTCTGTTATCTTACGTCGGTCTTGCAGTACACAAAACAATTTTGTACTCATTTGCCTTGCTTAATATTTTTGTTGCAGAGAAGAAGGTGAGCCCCAAGGGCCTCACTTTTGCGAGATGTGTGGTTTCTGGGACGACTAGCTTGGCGGTCCGGTCGGTTGCCTTGTGGGTTTGAGGCCCACTGATTGGCTTTTGTTTATCGCCATCTTATGGCACTTTTGCTTCCGCTGTTTACTTAGTTGTTTGTATTACTTTTGGCCGGTCGGCCCCTCTTTTGTAATAACTTGATATTATGTATGTCTTTTGAATTATTGTTGTGCTTCGGTTCTATGTGAATGAATGGAATTGATGCATGATTTTGTAACGGGGTGTGTATACTACATTTCTGGGAAGTATACATATCTCGAGGCTTGGTTTATTGATTTGTAATGCTAGGACCAAGTGGATGGTTAAGCATTACAAGCCAAATAAACCGGGGTCCTCACAGGAGGATGGCCGTGTTCTCTCAAACTCTTGGAACATTGACCAGTTACGCAAATTCTATGTGTAATAAACATCTACGACAATAAAGTATCATGTTCTTCCTATCTTTTTTGTCTTTCTTTGAATTTTGCTTTTATTTTCGACTATTATTCATATGCTCTTTTTCCCTTTGTACTTGTCGGACTAAGGACATCAAAACTAGTCGAAGTCTCTCCTCTCTCCATGTGGTCCTGCCCGCTGGATGGAGCTTCCTAGTGTCGCTTTGTTCTTAACTGCTATGACTAGTACAAAGCTTTTTGGGCTAGAGAACATGGTCGAAAATTCTTAAGAAAATTCATGCCACCTTAGTTTATTTGTTCATTTTGAAAAATAACTCTAAGAAGAGCGCACTTTTGAGGTTTGTTTGACCGCTTCTGGTAAAACTTGATCGGTTTTCACTGGTCAGAGGAAGAAACACACCTAGTCGAAGCTTCTCCTTTCTGCACGTGGTCCTGCCCACTAGAAGGAACTTTCTAGCATTGTTCGCTTCTACTACTTGCTACCAGACAAACTTATCGTGTACATCTAAAAAGTCGAATGAATTTTTAAGGTACTCTAGATGTTTGTTTTACTCAAGTTGTCGTTATTGATTTGATTAATCTAGTTGGAGATGGTGACATCACCTAGTTGAAGCCTTTTTTTTTCTCTGCATGTGGTCCTACCCACTAGAGGGAACTTCCTAGCGTCGATCCATTTTCCATTTTTTTCGACTAGAGCAAGATAACCGATTCTCGAGAACTATAAGTCGAACAAACCTCTCTGTTTTCAGAAACCCTTTCTTTACTATTTCCTTAGTTTATTCCAATAAACTAAGTAAATAGTCAGGGGCTAAGATAAATTTATAAACATGACTTAATTTCTTAGTCTTAGTTTTTTCCGAGTTATCATCTCACGAGTTACTAACTACTCTACAAGATGATTCGCAAGGAAAAATAAGGAGGGAGGAACTGCACATATCTGGTCTATTTATTTCTTCTATTTTTGTTATCTTACGAGTTACTAACTACTTTACGAGATAATTTACAGGAAAAAAGAAAGGATCATATATTTGCACATCACCAAAAAAGACTTGTCTTTAAAGATTTCTATTACAGACTACTCTGATGAAGGAGACTCTATCTGCATCTCCTCCGCGACCTTCTTGCCGACCGGCTACATCTCCTCAATCAGCCGTTCTGCTTCAGATTCGGTGCAATCGAAGTCGGCTTCAACAGAAACTGGATTAAGGCTAGGGTCATGAGCTTTGAGCTTTGCTAAAACGAAGCTCACGGCTCCTTTGACCGCTTCCCTTATCGAGTCATTCTGGTTGGTCTTCAGAGTACACACCAACTCTTGCAAGGTACCGACTTGCTCCCCAATGGCACTCGTATGAGCAGCCACCGTGCCATCGCGAGGGGCGACCTTCCCGGCACGGAGCCCATCGATTACATTGTTCAGAAGCGAAATGTTGTCTTGAAGATTAATCTTCATCGACTTCATCTCCTCCTAGGTACAAGTCGAAGCCTCGTGGAGTCGTTTTATTTCAATCAATCACTCTGAAAGGAGTAAAGGTTAATTAAATAAAACGATTCTACGGGAAGATAAAATGATTTGGTAGTAGGTAAAGTTCTACTTACCCGCTAATTGAGAACTTATATTCTCAATTTCTTGGTCTTTTCCCCTTCGCGATGCGGGAGATCTCATGACAACCGAGGACTTCTCACCGACCTCGACCGAAGAGCTCCCCCTCGGCCTGAAGGGCCTTATTTTCGACTTCTTTTTCTGCAAAAGAATGAGAGGTTAAGAAGACGGAGATCAAGATCAAAAGCAATCGTAACTACACGTACTGTTTATTTTTTCCTACAACTGCTGAGTTGCAGAGTTAGCCTCCTGAAACTTCTTCAGGTGGTCGGTGGCCTTATCCCTTAGCTTTTTTGACTCGGCTTTCTTAAATTCGTGTGTATCAGCCAAGGTCTTTTCGTCACTCTTAAACCTGAAAGGTTAATGTGAGACCCTGGGTTATTTAGCTTGTAATACTTCGCCTTCTATTAGCTCTAGAATCACAAACAAAATACACCGTGTCTCGATGGACATGTGCTTCCCAGAATTGTAGCACATATACATCATTACAAAATCATACATCAATTCCATACATCACATTAACAAGTCTACCAAAAGACATACGTAATATAAGTTATTACAAAAGGTGGGCCGACTGGCCAAATGAGACTAAAGAGACAGTAACAGCGGAAGCAAAAGTGGCATAAGATGGCTATAAACAAAAGCCAATAAGTGTGCCTCAACCCACAAGGCAACCAACCGGACCGCCGAGCTAGTCGTCCCAAAATTGGTCAATTCCTGAGGATGAAACCAAAAATTGAGCTAGCCGAGCTGAGGAAGAAAGGGGGGCAAAATCACCCGAAATGATCCAAACTCAAAATTGGTCAATTCCTGAGAATGAAACCCAAAATTGAGTTAGGGGAAATGCATAGGTGGTTAAGGAGCTCGAAAGGGTGCAAAAAGATTTGAAGATGAACCACTACAGCACCCAAGTTCACAATGGAGCTCCACGGCCTCCAATGGTGATTTGAGAATTTCAGTGGTGTTGAGCCCCAAAAAACAAAGAAGAAGCTAGGGGTGGTGTAAAGGAACACCAAGAGGGGTCTTGGGGGGCTTTATATAGAGGAAGGATTAGGGTTTGGCAAAAATGAAAGCCCTAAGGTGAGCTCGGTTCATAGAGCTGCCATGGACCAAAGAAATGATGGGGGCAAGTGAAGATCAGGACATGGGAGCCGAAAGCCTGGGCCGCATTTAATGCGAAGAGCTGTTGACGTGCGAGGGGATGTGGCACTGCTCTCCCCTACTCCCTGTCATGACGCGGACGCTGGTACGGGAGCCAGAGGAGGAAGAAGAACAGAGAAGAGAGACTGCGACCGTCGGATCTGAGATGGACGGCCACGATTAAATGGGGCCGGCTGAGGGCTTCTAACACTCAAGTCAATGAGGGCGGCCCGATCAAGAACAAACGGCTGAGATCAATTGAGACATTCGAGCGACCCGAACAACCCATTGAATCAAGACGGTTGGATCTTAATCCAACGGTGCAAAAGGATTGGCGCGTCCGTGAGTTCCGAAAGGCCCAATCAACGCGGGCTGTCCGATATTAATCCAACAGCGGAAAAGCCACGCGCCCTTTGGCTGGCCCGCTGGTGCAACTAGGCGGTTGGGTTTAACCAAGAAGTGAGGTTGGGCTCTAGTTCCACTTGAGTCCAACACAAGTTTGACTTAGGGTTTTAAATAAGAGCTGAGAGCTTTGAAAGGTTTTTAAAGGTAGCAAACTAACTCCAAAAATTCTGAAATGTTTATAGGAGCTTCTTAACTTAGATATTAACCTTGTGTAAAATTTTCAGAGGTTTTTATGCAGTGCATTTTTCCCCACAAATTCTGCAAGGTTCTGGTTTAGGGTTTGACTGCCCTCAAAAAGTATTCAAACAATTTCTAAAAATTGTGAAATTTTTCAGAGGGGTCACATACCATCCCTAGAACTTGGGAAAAATATTTTCAGGAGATGATCACAAGATTTGACAAGATTGTTTTTGGAAAACAAGGATTTTGAATCAACAGACTTGTGACTTTGTATTTCTATAATTCTTGTACAGGAATTGTTTACAACATTCAGGAAATACATGATGTAAGAAATTTTTTTTAATTTCTTCTCATTTTCTTACATTTGAAACACAAGTCCAAAATTGGGATGTTACAAATCTCCCCTTACAAGAATCTCGCCCAGAGATTCCGCTTACTCGGAGAAGAAAGAGCGGGTGAGTCGCGACGCAAGGCGATCTTCACTGCTCCCAAGTTGCCTCATCCTCGGAATGATTCGACCACTGAACCTTAGGGAACTTAATGACACTGTTCCTTGTTCTTCGTTCAGATTCTTCAAGAATACGAACAGGATGCTCGCGGTAGGTCAAATCCTCGTGTACATCAAGAGTCTCCAATGGGGTTTACTCAGTTGGAACACGGAGGCACTTCCTCAAATGGGACACATGGAACACATCATGCACCCCCTCAAGTGTAGCTGGCAACTCCAACTTGTACACAACAGCTCCCACTTTCTTGATAATGCGATAAGGCCCAACATATCGAGGAGCCAACTTGCCCTTGATGCCAAAACGGTGATGGCCCTTCAAAGGTGAGACTTTGAGATAAAAAAAAAATCATTAGGCTCAAAGCTCAACTCTCAGCGACGACGATCCGCATAGCTCTTTTGCTCGATGGGCCACGCGAAATGCTCACGAATCAATCGAACACAAGCCGCCACATTAATTGAGTTTGGGCCGAAGAACTGTCTCTCAACAGTTTCTGACCAGTTCAAAGGGGTTGTACATCTCCTCCCATAAAAAGCCTCGAATGGTGCCATACCGAGACTAGCCTGAAAACTGTTGTTGTAAGAGAACTCAGCAAGCGGCAGGCATTTCTCTCAATTCTTCCCATAGGAAAGAACACAAGCACGGAGCATTTCTTCCAACACTTGGTTGACTCACTCCGTCTGACCATCAGTTTGGGGATGATAAGCTGAACTGAAAGTAAGACGAGTCCCCATAGCCTCTTGCAAACTGTGCCAAAACCGAGATGTGAAAAGAGAACCACGATCTGACACAACCGATCGTGGCACACCATGCAAGCTCACAACACGGGAAATTTAGAGATTCGCCAACCGACCGACACTGAGGGTGGTACGCATTGGCAGGAAATGCGATACCTTTGTCAATCGATCGATGACAACCCAGATAGCATCCTTCCCCGAAGAAGTACAGGGCAGACCGGTGACAAAGTCCATACCAACAGAATCCCACTTCCAATCAGGTACTGGCAAAGGCTGAAGAAGGCCTGCTGGACGTTGATGCTCGGCCTTAACCCGACAGCACACGTCGCACTCGGCAACAAACCTGGCAATCTCGCGCGTCATTCGGGTCCACCAGAATCTCTGACGAAGATCTTGGTACAATTTCGCGGAGAATCAGATTCCGCAATTCCATGACCTTTGAAACCACAAGGCACGGTCCAAACCATACAACACCACGCTCATCCTCAGAAAAGCACTTGGCTGTCCCATTCTTGATGTTCTTCTTGATGTGACTCACACCAACATCTGTTTGCTGTGCCGCCTTGATTTGGTCCACCAAGGTTGGTTGTACAACCAAGGTAGCAAGAGAACTGTACTCACCCAAACCCAAATTGAGTCGCCGAAATTCTTCAAGAAGGGCAGGCTGCTGCTCTTGGAGCATCAAAGTATTGCAACACACCTTCCGACTAAGTGCATCCGCAACAACATTGGCCTTGCTCTGATGATACTGAATGCCCATGTCATAATATTTGATCAATTCCAACCATCTTCTTTGCCTGAGGTTCAGATCTGACTGGGTGAACAAATACTTCAAGCTCTTGTGATCAGAATACACCTCACAACAGTTACCGATCAGGTAGTGCCGCCAAATCTTGAGTGCATGAACCACAGCAGCTAACTCCAAGTCATAGGTAGGATAGTTGAGTTCATGAGGCCTCTATTGCCTTGATGCATAGGTCACCACTTTGCCCTCTTGCATAAGCACACACTCAAGTCCCTGACAAGAGGCATCACAAAAGATGTCAAAGCTCTTGTGTATATCAAGGAGAACTAGCACTGGGCTGAAGTCAACCGCTACTTGAGTTCCTGAAAACTCTCATCACACGCAGAGGACCACAGAAATTTCTTGTTCTTCTTGAGCAACTCAGTCGTCGGCTTCACGATCTTGGAGAAGTTCTCGATAAAGCGACGGTAGTAACCCGCCAAACCAAGAAAACTTTGCACATCGGTGACTGACTTGGGCTGACCCCAAGATAGCACATCACTAACCTTACTGGGATCCATAGCCACACCACCTGCTGAAAGAACATGGCCTAGAAATGCCACTTCCTTCAACCAGAACTCGCACTTACTGAATTTTGCATACAGCCGATGCTCACGCAGTTTTCCGAAAATAATCTGCAGATGCTCAGCATGCTCTTCTTCACTCTTGGAGTAGATAAGAGTGTCATTAATGAACACCACCACAAACTTATCCAAATACTCCATAAATACTGAGTTCATAAGGTTCATGAATAAAGCAGGAGCATTGGTTAAGCCAAAAGACATGACGGTGTACTCGTAAAGACCACAACGAGTAGTGAAAGCCGTCTTCAGAATATCCTCGGCCACGATCGACTTGATGATACCCCAACCTCAAGTCAATCTTGAGAACACACGGGCTCCATAAGCTGGTCAAAAGATCATCAATGCAGGCAAAGGGTACTTGTTCTTACCGTCACCTCATTAAGCTATACGGTAATCAACACACATCGTAGGGTCTTATCCTTCTTCTTCACAAATATCACGGGACAACCCCAAGGAGATGAGCTAGGATGGATAAAACCCTTCAGCTTGCAGCTCACCTAGTTGCTTCTTCAACTCCTCCAACTCATTAGGAGGCATCCGACACGCGCTTTGAAATTGGAGCAGATCGTGGGCAGCAACTCAATGACGAACTCAGTGTCTCGGGCTGGAGGCATCCCAAGCAAATCTTACGGAAGACATCCACAAAGTCACACTGCTGTGGGAACATCTCGAATCTCCAATCGTTGGCTCGGCTTCAAGGGCACAAAGATGTGGCCCTTGCACGTGTGGTGAAATCCAACCCGTCGCTCGAGGCCTGGTGAGGTAGACCATCTTCCGGCACAATCGATGGCCCCAAGTGTGGGACAACCAATCCATGCCAAGAATTACATCCGACGCGCTTTAGTCGTCAGTAGGATAAGATTTGCCAAGAATCCCGTCTTCGACTTCAATAGGAACATCCCGACATTCCTAATCAGCTCTCATTTCCGAACCCAGAGAGCGAATAAGCAAAGGCACCCCCAAAGGAACAAAGTGGACATCACTAGCAGCAACAAAAGACCTCGAAATAAAAGAATGCGAAGCTCTAGAGTCAAATAATACTGCAACAGGATGAGAATTGACAAAAAGCGTACCCAACACAACGCCGAGTGCCTCCTGTGCCTCCTCAGCCGAGATGTGGTTGACTCGGCCGCTATCCACGCCCTGGGTCTTCTGGACTACCTTCTGGTTAGGTGGGTGACCACTCCCTTGCCCGCGTCCTCCATTAGGATGAGGGGCCGCTCAAGTCCTCTGAGGGAAAACGTTGGCGTAGTGGCCCTTCTTGTTACAGGAGAAGCAGGTGACCTAGGCGGCCGGATTGCGGAGGCCACCCTGCTGCTGGGTCGCAGGCGCACATGACTGAATCACGGCCTACGGTGGACGAGGAGTTGGCGGCGGCCTTCGGCGATGGTGAGAGATTGAAAGCGGGCCTGTGCGGGCCCAACACGAGCGAGAGAGGCGGGTGCGCGCGACCGGTGGGCCTCTCCACGCGCTTGCGGACTGCGCCAGCGCCTTCACCTGTGCTTTCGGCGACAACGGCCTTGTCCACCAAGGCACGGAAATCCGGGAAATCCACGATAGATGCGACGTCCTGCGGCTCCTCGGACAAGTCATCCATGAACTTCTCTGCTTGGCCTCATTGGTGGCCACCTCACGAGCATAACGAGCCAAGTGGATAAGCTCATTACAAATACTCCATCGCGATTTGCGCCCTTTGTTTGGCGCAAAAACTCCTTCTTCTTTAGCGTCATTAGCGATCGGGATGTGGGCCCGATGGAAGCGAACTGAACTCCTCCCACGAGACCATGTGGCCCGGGCTACATGGCGAAGAGTTCTCCACCATGAGAGTGCTGCACCCTCCGGTTGATGGGATGCGAAGAGAGCCTTCTCGTGCTCCACGGCCTTTGGCGATGTTGAGCTTTCACTCAACGAGCGAAACGGTCATCTGCGTCGAGTGTGTCCTCAGACCGGGAGAAGGTGGGCGGCTACATGCGGAGGAACTCGAAAGTACCCACGGTGGGGTGGCCGCCACCTCCGGATCGCGAGGCACGGAGGAGTGGAGGTGTTCCTGCGATGACCTCAAGATCCGCGTCGATCCATGCGGTTACTGCTCGTCGGCGAGAACCTCGGCCCGTCGGAGGAGGCGGGAGCTCCTTATCGAGACGGTGGTGACTACCACGTGTTCTTCCGGCCATCTGTTCCCACAAAGTAAATTAGCAACAACTGCGGAGCAGAAGGCATGGAAAACAATTAACAACTCTACAAATAAACTCTAAAAGCTTAAGAACAGCATAAACCGGGCAAGATCAAAATTTATAAAACCAACTCCAATATGACTAACTTTCGTATGGAAGAGCGAGCAATCAGTTTTAGGAATGCAATTTGAATACAACCCTTGGTTTAACACACTAGAAAGCAAGGTAAAAATTACCTAAGGAAGGGTTAGACACTTAGCTAACACCTATCACGTCTTACCCTTTTATTCACACAAGTTTTAGTTGAATATCCTCTCATTTTCCATTATGTACACTACAAATAGCTAAGCATCCTGCAATTCGGGTTTGCTATCCAGATTTTTGCCTCTATTCTCCTGGCCGAAATCCTTACTCCAGTAGCTCCTAATCCTTATCCAAAACAACCAACACTTCAAATTAAAACCCTCATGGTTTTCCCAAAACCAATTTAATCCGACAAACAACTATCTTTTGGAAGAAGATGAGAGGAAAATCAAGACCTCAAAACTTAATAAGAAAGGTAAGGTGAGCAAGCTAAGATAGGTAAAGAATAAAATCGAGAGCTTACTTAGGATTTTCATAAATTATTTGATATTTAGAAACTAAGTTTTCAAAATGTCCTAAGGACGACCAAGCTATGGGGTTTCTACGGTCAGTATGGCTCTGATACCAACTTTGTGAGACCCCGGGTTATTTAGCTTGTAATTGTGAGGACCCGGAATATTTAACTAGTAACGCTTAACCTCCAATTGGTTCTAGCATTACTAATTAAACATTCTAAGCCTCGATGGGCATATGTTTCCCAGAATTGCAACATATGCACATCATCACAAATTACACATCATTTCCATACAACATATATCACTAAGTTCAACAACAACAGACATAAAGTAAGGTTATTACAAAAGAGAGCCGACCGGCCAAATAGAACAATATACAAGAATGACAAGCGGAAGCAAAGCGCCATAAGATGGCTAGAACAAAAGTCGGCCGGTTAGCCACACACCACAAGGCAACGGCCAGGCCGCAAGCTAGTCGCCCTAGCTACCACAACACAACTCACAAAAGTGAGGCCCTTGAAGCTCACCTTCCTCCTCTGCAACAAAACAATTAAGCATAGCAACGAGTACAAAGATTGTCTTTGTACCACATAAGGCCACGTGTGGAATAGCAGGCCTATTCATAAACTACATACAAGCTTATTTAGGTGGAGGTCATATGTCTCATTTTGCATGAAGCCAACTTTATTTGCAATAATGTAATACATTTTAAAAGCAAGTTTGCAAATTTATTTTGTTATCAAAGTAACTTGTGAAAGTAAAGATATATACAAGTAACCACACAAGTGACTACCCCAATAGTCACCACAACATATACAGATCACGATTCGCACTGCCACTCATCAAGTTTTAGTTGAAATGTTGTAGTCTAACTCTTGAAAGACCTTGCAAGCGTGTCCATAACCTAGGGCGAGGCTATTCGAATAGTTTTAACCTGCGGGGTGTACCAATGTACCCACACTTGGACATGCCTTTAAGCCACAAAGCACACTTCGAGAAGGTATCTTTGTGCGGCTAAGTCCTCTGAGACATTTCCAATCTTGTGTATTAACTACGAGTCGCTCGTATGGGTAGAAACACCATACGCTTACATTGCAAGCCGAAAGACAACAAATCCCATCACGGGTGAAGTCTTTCGGACACTACTGTCTCCCAACACCATCCCTCCTGCGACTCCTGCGACTCGGGCCAACAATACACGCTAAAGTACTAAGTCAAGAGAGGTCCCATACCCTCAATGTAGTTATGCGCGCTAAAATGCTTGGTTTAGTGTAACAAGATGTTCGGTCCTTGTTGACCGGGCACCATTCGATCACACCCCACAATCACACCATCTTACCATTGTGCCCAAGTCTAAATCATTTGTTTTTAGTTTTAGTTTTCATAAGTAGACATGGCACAAGGTGGAAATCATAAATCATAATAAGTTTTGTGTGATCAAGGTTATCGACAAGTCGATAACCGCCCATTCTACCGAAACTAAGCATGGCTAAGCAATTAATTCGCAACTACTAAGTGACAAGAGCCCATCCACGAACTCTAAATCACAGCAAGTAACCTAGGCTCATGGTAGTAGAGGATAATCATTTGCTAAGGAAATGCATCTACTAGGCCAACTATTAAAACAAAGTAGCAATGCATACATAGAATTTGTAATCAACATAAATACTTAAAATCTTGGGATTAACATGATCAAACTGCTTGCCTTCTTGCCATGTTGCCAATTTGTTGCGGAGGGTCGCTCTGGGTTACATTGAAATGTCAAATCCTAGCGAAAAGGCAAAAAGAACCAAGAACAACCAATAAGACTAGCAACACTTAAACAAAAGAGCAAGCAAAAATTATCCAAATACCACGAAATTTATACACAAGGTAGAATACAAATATGCCAAGACATAGAAACTGGAAAAACCTAATTTGGTTTGTGCGCAAAAGATATTACTTAAAAACTCATTTTCATCCATAAAGCACTGTAGCAAAAATATTTTCTAGAAAGATTTTGAAGCTGAAATTTTATGGTAGCTACCTACTGGTATAGTGGTAACCCATATAAAATTTTAGGTCATTTGAGTCAAGATGATTTAGTTATGATTTTCTAAGTTCTACAACTAGCATATATCATTCCTCGAGAAACATGAATAAAGACAAAGCCTAGATCAATTTAAAGCATGTCTATAGGCCAAATTTATTTCAGGTTGAGTTTGCTCACTTTGCAACTCTGAGAGAGGAAGTTATGTGGTTTACAAATTTTTCATGAATTTCTAGACCTCATTTTTCACTTAAACAAGCTCATGCTATTTAAATCATTTTTACCTTTCGACCACAGGGCCTAATTTCATTCTCGATTAAAGTTCATACCATAACAAAGCTACAACCTAGCTGGAATCATTCTGAAAAGGAGTTAAAATGACAAAGTTATGCACTTTGAAATTTGAACAAGAAAAGACTTAGAAACTTTGAGCTCTCGGGAGGTCCATGACTGAAGACAAGAGAGAAGGAGGAGGTAGGGGGCGTTAGATCAAGGTCCGGCCCGACACGAGCCTCGGACTGCACGCGCGACAAGACCCTCCTCACTGGGAAGTGCGGATCGTTGAGATCGATCCAACGATCACGACCAGGTAGCGTGCCACGGGCGCATACGCAAGGAGGTCTCGCGCTGCTACAGGTCGTGACCGTCGGATCGAGATCTGGCGGTCCCGAGCACTAGGGAGATCCTAAGGCTTTAAATCCAAGGAAAGAGGTCGGGACGGTCGATTCTCACGGAAGGAGGTCCCAACGGTCTAGATCTCCGGAGAGAGGTCCACGGCTAAATCCACGAGAAGGAGGTCTAACCCGTTAGATCTAAATCTAACGGTTTTAGACCGGAGGAGGAAGGTCCCTAACGCTCATTGATCCAAAGGAGGAGGTCCTAGAGCGGTCAAGATCTCCGGAGGAGGTCTTGATCGTTTGGGATTGTTCTGAGAGGTCTTGGATGACCAAGATCTTCTCGGGGGAGGTCCTAGCGATAGTGTTTTATCGGGAGGATGCGGGCGGTTGATTAGACCTAGGAGGTCTTGAGCGGTCCGTAAGAACTGAGCGGAGGGAAGTCGTGTGACTAAAGATTTTACAAATAAAACCTAACGCTCGGATCTAAAGCGGGAGGTCGCGAGCGGCTAAGATCAAGGTTGGGAAGTCATGAGGTTTTCTAACAAGGACCGGGGTGCTCTTTTTGCAAAGAGGACCACGAGGAGGTCTTTTCAACGAGGACCTCGGGAGGTCCCGAAGGTAGTTTTACAAAAATGACCCCAGGAGGTCTTTTTGAGGTGGTCTAGTGGCTCGGATGGAGTTCAAGAGGTCTTAGCGGCTGGATCTAACGAGAGGTCCAAGCGCGTAAGATTTTACGAGCCCGATCTAACGGCTAAAGCTCATCCCGGGGAGGTCTTTAAAGGCGAGGTGGAACTAGGAGGTCTGGGACTTAGAAATTTCATGAAAGGCATCTACTGGTACAGATCCTAACAGAGGTGGTCTTGGCCGAGAGATTAAGCGAGGAGGTCTTACACTTACGGGTTTTTATGGGAAGATCTAAGGTCGAGATCTAAGCGTGGGAGGTCTTGAAGCGGCTACTGAAGAACTTCGAGGAGGTCCAAGGTCTTTGTGTAAAGCGCGGGACCTCGGACGGCGACAAGGGTGGCGGCTAAGACACTCCGCACTCTTGATGATTGGTAATAAATGGGCATTTAAGATGTCCTAACGGATATAAAGCGGAGGTTTGAGCGAAGCAAAATCGAGCGGGCTCAACGGTTTGCCGCCGGCGATGGGGACCTCGCGGCGTAAACCAAGGGCATGGTTGGATTCCAAATAACGTCGGGGGCCCCAGGATGTGCTCGGCGGCGACTCGAGCAGAAGTGGCCGAGAGAAGTGGTGAGTAAGTTTCGGCAAAGCAGACAAACACTAAAAGGCACTACGCTTTAATCTAGCTAAACCCGAGCTAAAAAGGACTAACGAGGACTCACGGGGCCAAGGTGAGGTCGGAGGAACTTCGGAGGAGGAGTCGGCGCCGAAGGGTGCTCACGGTGACGGTGGTGCTAGGAGTTGGGGAAGGCGACCGGCACAACTCAAGCAAGTTCCACAGGTCGTCCACCTGCAGTAGAGTTAAACAACACAAGTTAGGGGACTTGAGGCTGACAAAGAGAGCAAAGTGGCGACCAAAAAGGTAATGAGGAACCTTTGGGCAGGAGGTCTTCAGGAGAGCTCAAAAGTGACAATGGAGCGAGGGGTGGTGGTGTTCTTGGTGCTTGAGTTTGGGCTCACACTCCACGGCCGAGAGAGTCTCACTGACACCAAGTGATGGGGAAAGAAGCAGGAGGAAGGAACCACTTGGCTATACATGGCAGGGCGCTTGAGACAAGGCTAGGGCAAAAGCCCACTGAGCATGGTCCATGCCCACGCCATGACTTGCACTAGATTTGACAAGAAGCGGTGGGTGGAGAAAGACTTCAGAGGTGGGCTCGACACATTTAATGCATGGAGAGAAGAGGCGTTGGGAAGGACCAAAAAGTGACAGGCCCGCGCTCCCAGCTGCTCTGTCTCGACACGCGCATGGGTGCGGGAAAGCCATGATGGCCGGACCTCTAGGAAGTGCGTGAGGAAGAGAAGCGAGCCGGGGAGGTCACGGGCGTCCCATATCCTCCCAGGTGGGGAGGTCTTCTTGCGGGCGAGGAGGTCACAGGAGGTCCTAGGGAGCCGTGGGAGGTCGTGAGCCACCACGATGGACATCCGTGGCAGGACCACCCAGCGGCGAGGCGCTCAAGGCTCCTCGGATCGATGGAGAGGTGGTGACGGTGGATGGAAATCCAGCGGCTGAGACGAGCGGCGCCACGAGATCGAGCTCGAGGTGCGTGGCCCTGGCGACATGGTCCAACCAAGTCGGTTGAGTTGAGCTCGAGTCCGAGCCAGTCGACTCAACCAGATTTAGTTTTTCTGGTTTTGGAAGGAGCTGCTCGCCGGAGGATTGTTTGAGGCAACAAACCGACTCCAAAAATTATGAAATTTTACACAGGGCTTGCTAAGCTCAAAAACGAGGACCTAGCATAAAATTTTCAGAGCTTTGGGGCTGTGGATTTTCCTCAAAAAATTCAACAAAGGCACTGGTCTAAGGTTTGACAAGATTGTTTTGAGAGTTCCAGAGTTGGATCAAAAGACTTGTGACTTCACGTATTTCCATAGCTTCTTGTACAATACTTGCTTGGTACAATAGGAAGTACAGGATGTAAGAAAAAGTTTTAATTTCCCTCATTTTCTTACATTTGAAACACAAGCCTAAAATTGGGATGTTACATAGACTACAACCTTTTAAAACTTAAACTTGACATGGGTGGTATGAAGGGGTACTTCATGTTATTGTTGTGGTGACTATGGGTTAGTCACTCTAGGTTGGTGTTGTCATCTATCTATTGTTATTTTTGTCTCTTTTATTTGAACCATAAAAGCACTGCAAACTTGCTTGAATCTATTACCCTATTGCAAATGAAAACTTGCTTTATGTGAAAATAAGTCCGTGAGCCTCATCCACTTAAATAAAGCTTGCATGTAGTTAATTATAGTTTCGTTATCTCACACGTCATTTTGCAGTACAAAAACAAGTTTTGTACTCACCGCTTGCTTAATAATAATTGTTGCGAGGAAGAAGGTGAGCCTCAAGGGCCTCACTTTTGTGAGTTGGTTCGGGCGCCTGTCTGGGACGATTAGCTCAATGTCCTGGTTGGTTGCCTTGTAGGTAAAGGCACACCGATTGGCTTTTTTATTATCGCCATCTTATGCCACCATTTTGCTTCGGTATTTACTTATTTGTATGACTTTTGGCCGGCGGCCTCTCTTTGTAATAACTCTTTATATTATCTATGTCTTTCAGCTTGTTGCTTTGCTCGCTCTATGTGTATGAATGGAATTGATGCATGATTTTGTAACGGTGTGTAATGCAATTCGGGAAGTATACATATCTCGAGGCTTGGTTTTGATTTGTACCGTTAGGGACCAAGTGGATGGTTAAACAAAGACAAGTCAATAAACCTGGTCTCACACCGCAACAAATGCCTAAGGGCCTTTGCACATACCGCACCAAAAGAAACAACGACCTAAGCACACAAAACTACCGCCAGCACTCACTAAACCGGAATCGCTAAGCCCGAAAAGACCGAGACTAAAACGAACTAATCAATAAAGCCCCACAACCGCGCGACGCTCGACGGCCAGAGACTCGGTGAGCCGCATCTTGGCAAACTAATCTCGATGCCCGAATCGTGCAAAGCAGAATGCGCGCCTGTGTGCAATCGCTCACCCGCTCCTTCGCTCGATCTTCTTCGGCTCAACTGGCCTTCCTCCCGATCTTCTTCGTAATCCTCCTGGTCTTCCTCTTCTTCGGGACTTGGTCAGAGAGGATCTCTTGCAGGGCGCCTTCTCTTCGCTCCTCTCCGCAAGGCTTCATAGACATGATCCACCCGATGGTTCTCTCCAAAGCTTCCTCCGGGCGGCTACAAACTGGGATGTAGGTGCACGATCAGAAGGCTGCTCTCTCCTTCGTGGATTTGGTAGCGTGGTCGGGTGTCCACTGCAGCCTCGGGTGGTAACTGGAAGACAGGTCCCCAAGCTCCCGCGAGATGTTGCAGATACCAGCATGGACAAGCGCGATGACTCGGATACCCTTCCACCATGTGATCTTCCTCACCGAGACGTGCGAAGGTTGGCTTGCTCTGTCGCTCCTCGCAGATCGCCAGCGCGCACAAATCACCCACGGTTTTGTCCATTCACCGCCCGCTTGTTGCGATGACAAAGTGACGATCAAAACTCTAAGAACCCGCAACAGCTTCCAAAGTCGGGCAGTTGTAATTCTGCGCCACCATAGCTCAAGACCAGGCATCCGCAAGACGACTAAAGGTAAGAGCAACTTTAAAACAATGGAGAGAAAGGATTATAGCAATAGTTGAGGCGAGAGAGATATGAGGGAGTTAAGCAATTAATTAACTCGTGCAAGTTAATTTTTCCTTTAGAAAATAATTTGGACACTCTAAAGACTACCAATCTAACTAAGGTCAAGACCTACAACAAGATGGCTCGATACCACTCTGCCGGACCTGCACTGTGCATTCGAACCCTCTGTATACCGCACTAGTCCAGATCACGCTAGTGCACAGGTGGTTAACACGTAACATCGATCCACGCAAGCGATAAATAAAGTAAACGATTAGTTTGAATAACAAATAAGGGTTTTGACCTTATGGTCGAAGTTTACACTTATTAATACGCAGTACACTGAAATAAAGTGTTAAATGAACGGAAAACTCCAACAGAGATCCCACCAATTCACCACAGTGCAACCGATCGGGATCCGCACTTAACGATCGATCACCTTCGAACTCCTCGGAGCGCGACTCCTCCTTTCTCAGAGGTTTGGCGCAAGTTTTACAACAAGCGTGAGTACACAACCATACTCGCAAATCATACCGCGTAATGCAATGTATAGATGCGCTTATTCCAAAAAGGCTTCGTGGTTCTTTTGCATAAAAGCAACATTTGCAATGAATACAAAAATAGATTGAAAGCATAATTCAAAACAAATAAACAATATTAATTTAATGCTTGTTTCCAAAGACACACAACTAAATGATTATTTCACATAGCCATATGATTTAGCATCACACACCCATTCCCACATTTTATGAAAACTACCCTCATGAAATCCTCGAGCATGTCCATGAGACTTGACACGGCTATTCAAATAGATTGTTTAACACTGCAGAGGTTGTACACTTTACCCACAAGATACAAATCATTGTAGCAAGCACCAATCGTAATAAAACAGTTGAAACTTCATCTCAAACATTGACATTCCCAAAGGTGCTTGCCAAACCGCTATACGCCACATAGAATTGGTATAACACACAATCACGACGTGGAAGACGAATCGTCCCCGATGCAACCACCAAGTAGTCACACTCCACCGTCACAATTTCAACCTATCCACCGAACATCAATGCCGAATGCAAAACTTACTAGGGCCCACCCCATACCGTGCATGTGGTCGCATGCGAAGGCTCGCTCAATGGCGCACAAAGTTAAGTCTTTAATTGACCAAGGCAAGACTTGTTCTAACTAAGTCACAAAGACCATCATTCCCATCACATAGACCACCATGTCACACATCCACCACTTGCCTAGCTTCAAATCCTTACCACCTGGGGCTTGGTTTTAGTGCAACACATGCCATCACAAGTAATAACACATAGCACATAGCTACACTAAGTTCCATAGTCACTTAGTCATAATTAGTATTTGCAACTTATATGATGTGAGACTCGTGAGCATGGCTAAGCAATTGTACTTCAAGATCTAACCAACCCACGTTGGTGCTATAATAATACCAACTAGTAACCAATCTAGGTGACAAGGAAATATGACATACAAGGCCCATAAGGTGATAAAAGTTGATAATAACTATGCCCAAAGCATTTAAATAAATAATTAAAGTAGAATGCATTAATTTAACACAAAGTAATTTGAAAACTGGGTTCAAGATGATCAAAGGTATGACTGCCTTGGAAAGGTCTATGTACTGGTCTTGATCTTGGGGTGCCTTCTTCCACAAAATTTCCAACAATCGATGTCTACTGGCAAATGAAATAAAAACAAACAAAACAAATAAATAACAGAGGGAAAACAAGCTCCAAAATTAAATAAAAATCTCAGATAAATAGAGCTGAATTTAGACAAATTTAGAAATTTGAATGGGCTTAATGAGTTAGGATGCAAAAGTTATGAGCTTTGGAAGATTGGAAATCTAAAAGAAACCCTAATTTGATTTTTCGAATTTCAATTATTTCTCTCAAGAAAATCGAATATTGCAACACCACGCTGAGGACGTTCTACGGGTGACAGCTTGGTTCGACAGTGGGACCCACATGTTAGTGGTTTTCGCACCGTGGACCAAGTCCACGCGACGGATCTAGGTTAGGTTGCGAGGTGGCACGCGCGCCGATCCGGCCGACGGGCTGCCACGTGACGCACTGAGGCGGCGCTGAGGTGGCGGCCGACGGGACCGCCACGCCGACCAAACGTCGCAGGTTCGCCGACTTTCCGGCTTTTAGCGACGGCAGCATTAGGCGACCAGCGAAGATGATGTGGACCGCCGCGACCCACGAAGGTGGTGACGCGGTAGATCTCATCGCGACCATTACCACGGCCGCGTGACGAGCTAAGAGGCGAGCGCATGGCTTGAAGAGGCGATTACAACCAGGGTCCTCCGACGAAGATAACGCGCGATCGCGTAGGCCGCCATGCGGCGAACTCGAGGTCGGGCTTGATGGTGATCGGGCTCACCGACGGCGACAACCGACGAAGAGCTCCGGCGGTGCTAGGGTTCGAGCCCAATCCCGCGAAAAGGCGCGCCTAGGTTCCCGGTCTTGGGGAAAGGCGGCGGAGGCGGGGCGATCTCGACGCTGGCCACAGCCTTTAAACAGTCCCGAGAGCGGAGAGTCCGCGAGAGCGGCACGCGCCAAGACAACCCGGCTGACACGGACTCTAGAGTCCGAGAGGAAGATGATGAACAAGACGCCGAGGCCCACAAGTCGCTGGCGCGGCCGCGAACTCGGGAGTGACGCAGACGATCGCGGCCGATTTCAAGGGACTGTGATGCAAGGCGAGCTGGAGGTGGAGGCGGTCATGGATTTTGGGCCACTACGAGGAGGTAGATGGGCTGTTAGGGAATAGGAATGGGTTTAGGCCAAGGAATTATCTGAGATTTTAAATAGGTTTTTCCTTTTTAGAAAATACTACCAAATTCAAATAAGCAATAGAAATAGCAAATGTATTTTAAAAATTTAGAAAATCTAGAAAATATATTCTGAGCACATAGAACCCAAATAAAATAGTTTTGGCTATTGTTCATGTTGGGATTATTCACATTAAATGTTTTTGTTTGTAAATTCCAATATTAAGCTTTTGAATTTAAATCAAATCAAATCCAAATGGTGAATTTTCTTCCTACTAACTATTAAAAGATTTTAAGCTCTGAAAATTGGGATTTTACAATAGAGCTTGAATTTAGATAAATTTAGAAATTTGAATGGGCTCAATCGAGTTAGATGCAAAAGTTATGGCCTTTGGAAGTTTTAAATCTAAAAGAAACCCTAATTTGGATTTTCCGAATTTAATTATTTCTCTAAAGAAAATGGATTATTGCACAACGTCGACGTCACCGTAATTTAGAAAAGATAATAAAGAATTCACCGACATGTGGGACCCACATGTCGAGACATGGCTCACGAGACCAAGTCTACCGAGCCGATCAATCTGAGTCGGACGCGGCACGCACGCACGATTTGAGGCGCAGCCACGACGCCGGCACGAGGCACGAGGGCTAAGGTGGCGACGAGGTGGCGCCGACGCCACGGTGAGGGCGGCGCGCCGGGAACTGTGGGTCCCGCGAAGCGGCGATCCACCGGAGATGAGTGGTACCGACGCGGAAGGGTGTGGCACGAGGAACTCGTAGGTGTGCTCACGGTGGTCGGGACGCTCAGTGGCGCCGGACGGCGGAGCGCAGCGCGAGGAGCTACTGCTCGATGGGGTCGGGTTGCGCGACGCCCGGCGAAACGGGTTACCACGCAGGTAGCCTTGCTACATGCGATGTCGGGCAGACCACGTCGCGGCGGAATGACAAGAACAGACGAGTCACAGGGACTTGGCTTATTTGGTTTGTAATGCTTAACCAACCACCGGGTCCTAGCATCACAAATCAAATAAATCGATCCGAGATATGTATACTTCCTGCATGAAGATACACACTCACAACAAAAGTATGCATCAACCCATTCCAAACATAGAGTCCAAACATCACACTACAAACGGAAGATAAACAAATAGTAACAATATTATGCATATAGGTCGGCAGTGCCACAAGATACACAAATAGACAACAACGATACTGAAGCAAAAGTGCCATAAGATGGCTATAAACAAAGCCAATCGTTGTGCCTCCAACCCACAAGGCATCCGACGACCGCCAAGACTAGTCCACCCACTGTTTACAAAGACACCACGTATGAGGCCCCGAGGCTCACCTTCTTCCTCCGCAACAAAAACATTAAGCAAAGCACCGAGTACAAAGATTGTCTTTGTACCCGCAAGATCGACGTGGTGAACCAGCGCACTGCTCATATGCTACATGCAGCTTGTCTAGTGGAGGCCATATGTTTTATTTGCATAAAGCCAATTTTCATTTGCCATAAGGTAATACGCTTTAAAGGCAAGTTTGCAATTCATTTTTAAGATTGAAATAATAAAGAAGTGATAATAATAACAAAAGCTAAAGATAAACAACCTAGAAGTGACTATCCCAATAGTCACCATTAACAATAAATACACTAATCCCGCATTCGCACTCACCCATCAAGTTTTAATTTAAATGTTGGAGTCTAGTTCTTGGGGCGATCCGAAGCGGTCCATAACCTAGACGAGGCTATTCAATAGTTTTAAACCCCGCAGGGTGTACCAATGTACCCACACTTCAGACCGCTTTAAGCCAAAGCACACTCCAAGGTATGCCGCACAACTAAGTCTCACGAGATCGCTTTCAATATTGTGTATCAACCTCGAGCCGTCAGAGTAGAAACACCATACGCTTACATGGTAAATAAAAGACAACTACCCACTCAGATAAAGCTTTTCTGACAACTACCATGCTCCCACCTCCATCCCTCCCGCGACTCCTCACACTGAGCCAATACACGCCAAAGTACTAGGTCAAGAGAGGTCCCATATACTCTAGTGGTTAGCACGCAAAATGCTCAAGACGGTGGCGCAAGTAACCCTGGCCCCACTGACTCCTGCACCTTCAAATACACCCAACAGATCACACCGCCTTACCATTGTGCCCAAGTCTAAACCATTTTGTTTTCATTTTTAGTTTTGCGTATAAACACAGAATGCTAAAACATAAAGTTATAGTAAATTTTAGTGATCAAGGTTACCGACTAAAGTCGATAACCGCCACTTCTACCGATACTAAGCATGTCTACAAGTTGACCAATCTACTAAGTGACAAGAGATCATCCAATGATCTCTAATCACAAGAAATAACTTAGGCTCGTAGTAGAGATCCATATTTTGTCTACGATATGCACTTGGATTTAACTAACCATTTTAACACAAATTAAGCGATGCATACATACAAATTAAACAAAATATTAAACTTTAAAATACCGATTAATCATGATCAAATCGCTTGCCTGGCCGCTGTTCAACAATAAAGTGAGGATCATCGCCGTGGTTGCCGCAAATACCAAGCCTAACGATCGAACACAATGCAAATAAGGACGAATAACACCGACAAAACTTAAGCATACAACAACATCAACTCATGCCAAAATTCACAAAATTAAACAAGATATAACAAAATTTAGAAACAGAGAACAAATCATTTTAAGATGCTAATAATTTTCTATGAATTTTCTAAGCTAAAAATACAACATGCCACTAGTTAGTTACTTAACAACTTTTCATAAATGTAAACAGTGTATAAAACCTATCCTAACAGTTAGTATACTCAAAATGAAATTTTACAAACTGGTCATTGAATTTGGACAATTATTGGAAAAGATATGCATTTTCTAATTTAGAAGATACATAAGACACCATTTTATTAGATAACAGATTTTTGCTACAGAGACATGGATGAAACTAATTTTAGTAAGTAATACATTTAAAATGAAAATAACAAGACGGTTACATGCAATTTGATAAAAATTGAATTAGTTATGCATTTTACAAGTTTAAACGATTTAACAAAGGCAACAAAAGCATTTTAAATACTAAAGCATTTATACCCTTTCCTACCGACACCAACTAACCCCGCATAATCGACGATGGGCCCGCAAAAGTGTCGACTGTAATAGCCCGCGACGAAAGCGACGCCAAGGCGATTCTAAGAATACGCCTTGACATATCAACGCAACTTAACTTAACTACTCACAAAGAAATACGCTTTCAACAGAGAAAACGACATATCGCTACACAACTAACAATCGACAAAGATGGGCCCACATGGCGTTGACCCGCAGAACAAATAACGATTGATTAAACGATTTCTAAACGTGATTACCGAGAGGGCCCACAAATCGAGACTCAAAGAAGACATGATTAGAGTTAAACCATTCACCGGCGGTTCATCATGAAAGACCGCACACGCGCGCGGTCGCAAGCAGATCTAGCAACCAAGCTGAGTTTCAAGACGAGTGAGGTACCGGTTCGCGGCGACCTCGAACTCGATGACGGTGACGCGGAGTCACTAAACGCCACGCGAGCTGGCGCGAACTGAGGCGAGAAGAAGATGCGGTCTCCGCGAGAAGACGCCACGCTTCGAAGACCTGCAGGTGCCACGCACACCCGCTTTGATCCCGTGAACAATAAGCACAAGATGATGGCGACGGGAGGTCCGAGACGGCCGAATCACCACGGCGGCGAAACACCGAGCTCGAGAAAATCGGTCGCACGGCGCCCACGATGCACCAAAGACGTAAACGAACCCACCGTGAGCATCGCGAGCATTGCGATCAAGGAACCAAACGCCGAGGCTTGAGACTCACCGTAACGCTAGCAAGCTGCGGGCCGATCGCCGAGGCGAGACGACGATATGCCTCCGTGATCCACCGGACGCCAAGGACCCGAATAGGCAAAATGGAGGCGCGAGGCGAGAGGAACACGACCGTGCGTCGCTGCCAAGCGGCGCTCAACCAGGCGGCCATTGCCAGTTCTTCTCCCACGAGGAAAATTTGGGCGAGAAGGTGAGAGAAGGAAACGATGATCAATGAGTGCGTGAGGTTATGAAGCTCGCGATGCTCACTGATGCACACGCAGGGCAATAGGTGGCGCCGCAGGCACGCAAGCATGCACGACGCCGCGAGCCCGAGGTGCGGAGAAGACGAGGACGGTCGGCGCGGGGACCACCACGCCGGAGCAGCGGTTGGCGAGCCGAGGTTCGACTCTATCGAAAGATGCCGACCGCTGATCCGAAATGGATCACGAGATTGATGTATGCATTCGGACAGTCGATTGCAAGACGCAACGTGGATCGCTCGACGGTATCGGACGGCCACGATCAATTGACTCGCACGGCTGCAGCTAGTTGACGCGACCGAAGTCATGGCGCTGGCCTGACTCGAGAGTTGGGTTCGCCCAGGAACAAAGATTTTTAGATTTTGTTTGAAAGAGAGAAGGTTTGGGGAATTTTAGAGGTAGACTCCAGAGCTACAAAAATTTCTGAAATTTTTATGGTAGCTACTAGGGACAGAGGACAACCTTGTATAATTTTTCCAGAACTTTTTATGCACTGCATTATTCTAGAGAAAATTCACAAGCTGTCAGACAGGAGTTTGACCAGATTTCAAACAGAGTTGACTTGGCCATTTGAAATAGCAAACAAAATCTAAAAATTGTGAAATAATTCAGGAGGTAGATAGGATGATCAAGATGCTAGGAAAATAGCTTCAGAGGATGATCACAAGTTTGAAGGCTAGAATTGATAATCAACAATTTCCAATCACAAGAATTAAATTTACAAATTGAAATTGCTAGGAAATTGTAGAAACTTTCAAATGATTTGAAGAGACAACAAAAGTTTTTATTTCTCCTCAAAATTTTACATTTGAAATACAAACCCTAAGTTAGGGTCCATAAAATCTCCCTCTTACAGAATCTCACCGAGATTCGATCACGGAGAAGAAGGATGGGTAACTCGCCTGAGACGATCCTCCCGCTCCCAAGTGGCTTCATCCTGAGTGGTTCGACCACCGAACTTTAAGGAACTTGATCACCCTGCCCTTGTTCTCGCTCAGCTTCTTCGAGGATACGAACGGCGCCACGATAAGACATCTTCCCGCACATCAATATTTTCCAAGGGCTTCTCACCGAACACGAGGCACTTCTTCAATTGTGACACATGGAAAACATCGCACCCTTCGAGTGTAGCCGCAACCCAACTTGTATGCAACAGCTCCCACTTTCGATGATGCGATATGGTCCGACATATCGAGAGCTAGCTTGCCCTGACACCGAAACGACGGTGTCCCTTCAGGTGAGACTTGAGATACACAAAGTCATTGGGCCGAAACTTAGCTCACGACGACGACGACCGCATAGCTCTTCTCGCCTCGATCGAGCTACGCGCAAGTGCTCACGAATCAACCAGACTGACTTTCGCCTCATTGATCGAATCCGCCAAAGAACCGCCACCCGCCACCAGCCTCAACGGTGTTCTCAGTCACGCCCATACAAAGCCTCAAACGGTGCCATACCAAGACTAGCCCAAAGTCGTTGTTGTAGGAGAACCTGCAAGTGGTAGGCACTTCTCCCAATTCTTCCCATAGAAAGAACACAAGCACGAGCATATCTTCTAGAACTTGGTTGACTCGCCCACCGACCATCACCGAGGATGATAGGCCGAAAGACGGTACCATGGCCTCCCCGCAGTCCAAAATCGGAAGTGAAAAGAGAGCCACGACCGACACTATCGCTCGTGGCACACCATGCGCATCACAATGCGGATATGTAAAGATCCGCTAGTCGATTCACATCAATCTTCGATCGCGACCGAAGGAAATGGGCCACCTTCGCCAATCGATCAATTATAACCTATAATGCATCCTTCCCAAGAAGTACGGGTAGACCAGTTGATGAAGTCCATACCAACTAATCCCATTTCCACTCGTATAGGCAAGGGTCGAGAAGACCGCCGGACGTTGATGCTCGCCTGACACGACAAAGATATGTCACATCCGCCACGAACCCGCAATCTCGCTTCATGCGAGTCCACCAATCTCCGACGAGATCTTGGTACATTTTAGTGGCCCCGGATGGATGGATAAAGGCGACCATGGCTTCCCAAGGATCAAATCCCAACTCGGGATCTTTGGGACCACGAGACGCCCAAACCATACAACACCGCGTTCATCTTCTCGTGAAACACTTGGCCGAACCATCCTCGATGTTCGCTTGATTTTACCCACGCCATCATCCGATTGTCAGGTCGCCTTGATCTGATCCACCAAGGTTGGTTGCACAACCAAGGCAGCAAGGGAACCATGCTCAACCAAACCCAAGTTGAGACGCTGAAACGCGAAGAAGTGCAAAGGTCGCTCTGGATCATCAAAGTATTGCAATACACCTTTCGACTAAGTGCATCAAGAACCACATTGGCTTTGCCAGATGATACCAATACCCATGTCATAATCTTTGATCAATTCTAGCCATCTCCTCTCGCTCGAGGTTCAGATCCGCCGAGTGAATAAGTATTTCAAACTCTGTGGTCGAATACACTCACACAGCTGTTACCATCAAATAATGCCGCCAAATCTTGAGTGCATGAACCACCGCAAGAAGCTCTAAATCATGGGTGGGATAGTTGAGCTCGGAGGTCTCAATCGCTCGATGCATAGGCAACCGCTTGCCTTCCCGCATAAGAACACACCCAAGTCCCCGACGAGAGGCATCACAATAAATATCGGCTCTGCGGATATCAGAAGAGTGAGGACCTGAGTCAAGTCAATCGCTTGAGCCCCCAAAGCTCTCATCAAGCAGGACCATACAAACTTCTTGTCCTTCTTAAGCAATTCACCATCGGCTGGATTTTGGAGAAGTTCTCGATAAAGCGCGATAGTAGCCCGCTAAACCAAGAAAACTCCGCACATCGCTGATCGACTTGGCCGGCCCCAAGATAGAACATCACGACTTTGTCGGGATCCACAACTATGCCTCCAAATGAAAGAACATGGCCCAAGAATGCCACTTCCTTCAACCGTAACTCACATTTGTCGAACTTTGCATATAGTCGATGTTCCCGAACTTGCCCAAAACAATCTTCAGATGCTCAGATGCTCGTCGCCTTGGAATAGATAAGAATGTCATCAATAAAACCACCACAAATTTGTCCAAATACTCCATGAATACGGAATTCATAAGGTTCATGAACAATGCCGAGCATTGGTCAAACCGAAGACATGACGGTACTCGTGACAGCCATAACGAGTAGTGAAAGCCGCTGAATATCTCACTGATCCGACTTGATGATAGCCCACTCGATCAATCTTGAGAACACCGAGCTCCGCATAACCGTCAAAAAGATCATCAATACGGGCGCAGAGGATATTTGTTCTTCACCGCTACTTCATTGAGAGGACGGTAGTCACACACATGCGCAAAGTCTTGTCCTCTTCTTCACAAAGATTACCGACAACCCCAAGGAGATGAACTGACGATGAAACCTTTGCTGGAGCTCGCCAAGTCGCTTCTTCAATTCTAGCTCATTGGGAGGCATCCGATACGCCCGGAATCGGAGCGGCACGGGCAGCAACTCGATGGCAACTCCGATTCGAACCGAGGCATCCAGTAAATCTTCGAAAGACATCCCCAAAGTCGATACTATGGGAACATCCTCGACCGCAGGTCGCCTTTCTATTGCACATAGATGCGCCCGGCCGCGCGAGAATCCGACCGCCGCCTAAGGGCGTAAGATAGACGCCTTCTCGCACAATCAATCGCCCGCGCCGGGACAACCAATCCATGCCAAGAATCACATCCGCATCGCTGAATCGAGCGTAATGAGATTTGCCAAAAATCCCACTCCTTCAACTACGATAGAAACATCCCGACATCAGAAATCACTCATTTCCGAATTCTGAGAGCGATGAGCAAAGGAACTCCAAAGGAACACAAATAAGACCACTAAGCAAAGAAATGATCTTGAAATAAAGAATGCGATGCTCGTAATCAAATAATACCGCAGCAGACGCAGAATTAACAAGAAGTGTACCAATCACGACATCCGCGCTCCGAGCCTCCTCACCAAAGGTGGTTCACTCGACCGCCGCACTCGGTCTTCAATAATCTTCCGTCGCGGTGATCGCCTCGCCTGCGCCCTCCATTAGGACGCAGGTCGCCGAACACTCGAGGGCATTCGCATAATGGCCCTTGTTGTGGCAAATAAAACAAGTCACCTCGCCGCCGGATTGCGAGACCGCCGTTGCCGGATCGCAGCGCACGTGGTGAAACACACCGCGGTGGGCGAGCCGTGCGATGGTCTCGCGCGGGAGCAAAAGAACGGCCATCGGTGCCGCCTCACCGAGGACGAACGAGGCCGGTGTGAGAGCATCGATGCGCCCATTTGCGCTATGACTCACCGCTTTCGCTTTATGCTCAGCCGACAATGGCCTTATCTACCAAGGCCCGAAAGTCCGAGAAGTCCACAATGGATAGCTTGTCCGCAGCTCCTGACAAGCCATCCATAAACTTCTCCCGCTAGCCTCATCGAGGCCACCTCACCCGAGCATAACGAGCCGATGATTGAACTCGTAGGTATTCGCCACGCACTTCGCGCCTTGCTTGAGCGCCGAACTCCTTTTTCTTCAGCTTCATCGCCGTCGATGGGGCCCGACTAAAAGCGACCGAACCTCCCACGCCGACCACATGGCTCGCGGCCGCATGGCAGATAGTTCTCCCACCATGAGAGTGCCGCGCTCAAGCCGTGGGACGCGAAGAGCGCTTGTCCGCGCCGGCATCGAGCTATGTTGAGCTGGCCAACCATGCGCAGCCAATCGTCCGCATCGAGAGGGTCCTCGAGCGGAGAAAGTCGGCGCGTTGTACGGAGGAACTCGCAAGTCCCCGCGAAGTCCGTGGCCGCCACCACGGGCAGGAGTGGAGGTATTCTAGCAATAACCTCCAAGATGCGCTGTCTGTCCATGCGGTTTCGCCGATCCGAGCGAGAACCTCACACCATGAGGAGAGGGAAGCCTCATCATGACCACTGGCCGATCGCCACTGCTCCTACCATCCTGCTTACTAAGACAAGTTAGCAACAAATTTAAGAGCAAGAAAGCCCAAAATTCATGAAAGCAAATGTAAAACAAACACAAGGCAGATAAAGTTCACAAAAAAATCGTAGACATATAGTCTCATACATATCTTACCCTTATGCTCCCACAAATTTTACTTAGACTTAATTTCTATGGTTCTCCCAAAGACCGATTCTACCAGAGTAACTATCTTTGAAAGGAAGAGAGAAGCCAAGTTTTAAACTCAAATTAGAGTAAGATGAGAGTAGAAGGCAAGATAGGTAAGGAGTAAAACTGAGAATCATTCTAGGTTTTCATAAACCCTTTATACTTTGAAATTGCTTTTTCAAAATATCCTAAAGACGACTATGCTTGTTAGCATTGTCGAATGGCTCGATACTAACTTTGGACTCCAGCTTATTTGGTTTGTAATGCTTAACCAACCACCGGTCCTAGCATCACAAATCAAATAATCGATCCTCGAGATATGTATACTTCCTGCAGAAGATACACACCTCACAACAAAAGTATGCATCAACTCCATTCCAAACATAGAGTCCAAACATCACACTACAAACGGAAGATAAACAAATAGTAACAATATTACGTATATAGTCGATTGTGCCACAAGATACACAAATAGACAACAAACGATAGGAAGCAAAGTGCCATAAGATGGCTATAAACAAAGCCAATCGCTGTGCCTCCAACCCACAAGGCATCCGACCGACCGCCAAGACTAGTCGCCACCCACGGCGACAAAGACACGCACGTATGAGGCCCCGAGGCTCACCTTCTTCCTCCGCAACAAAAACATTAAGCAAAGCACCGAGTACAAAGATTGTCTTTGTACCCGCAAGATCGACGTAGAACCAGCGCACTGCTCATATGCTACATGCAGCTTGTCTAGTGGAGGCCATATGTTTTATTTGCATAAAGCCAATTTTCATTTGCCATAAGGTAATACATTTTAAAGGCAAGTTTGCAATTCATTTTAAGATTGAAATAACAAGAAGGGATAATAATAACAAAAGCTAAAGATAAACAACCAGAAGTGACTATCCCAATAGTCACTATTAACAATAGCACTAATCCCGCATTCGCACTCACCCATCAAGTTTTAATTTAAATGTTGAGTCTAGTTCTTGGGGCGATCCCAGCGTGTCCATAACCTAGACGAGGCTATTCGAATAGTTTTAAACCCGCAGGTGTACCAATGTACCCACACTTCATCGCCTTTGCCAAAGCACACTGGTATGCTGCCGGCACAACTAAGTCCTACGAGATGCTTTCCAATATTGTGTATCAACCCCGAGCCGTCAGATGGGTAGAAACACCATACGCTATGGTAAAGCCAAAAGACAACTACCCACTCAGATAAAGCTTTTCTGACAACTACCATGCTCCCACCTCCATCCTCCCGCGACCTCCCCGCGACCCTGAGCCAATACACGCCAAAGTACTAGGTCAAGAGAGGTCCCATATACTCTAGTGTGGTTAGCACGCAAAATGCTCCGCATGCAAGCAACTCGGCCTAATTGACTCTGCACCTTTCCAATACACCCAATGTGATCACACCGCCTTACCATTGTGCCCAAGTCTAAACCATTTTTGTTTTCATTTTTAGTTTTGCAGATAAACAAATAAATGCTAAAACATAAAGTTATAGTAAATTTTAGGTGATCAAGGTTACCGACTAAAGTCGATAATCCCACTTCCACCGACATAAGCATGTCTAAGCAAGTTGACCCGAATCTACTAAGTGACAAGAGATCATCCAATGATCTCTAATCACAAAGAAATAACTTAGGCTCTGTAGTAGAGATCCATATTTTGTCTACAGGATATGCAACACTGATTTAACTAACCATTTTAACACAAATTAAGCGATGCATACATACAACAAACAAAATATTAAACTTTAAAATATCGGATTAATCATGATCAAATCGCTTGCCCGCCGTCGTTGCTCAATAGGTGCGAGGATCGCCTCGTGGTTGCCGCAAATACCGGGCCTAACGATCGAACACAACAAAGAAATAAGGACGAATAACACCGACAAAACTTAAGCATACAACAACATCAACTCATGCCAAAATTCACACAGCAAGCCTAAACAAGATATAACAAAATTTAGAAACAGAACAAATCATTTTAAGATGCTAATAATTTTCTATGAATTTTCTAAGCTAAAATACAACATGCCACTAGTTAGTTACTTAACAACTTTTCATAAACAAACAGTGTATAAAACCTATCCTAACAGCTTAGTATACTAAAATGAAATTTTACAAAACTGGTTCATTGAATTTGGACAATTATTGAAAAGATATGCATTTTCTAATTTAGAAGATACATAAGACACCATTTTATTAGATAACAGATTTTTGCTACAGAGACATGGATGAAACTAATTTTAGTAAGTAATACATTTAAAATGAAAATAAAAGATGGTTACATGCAATTTGATAAAAATTGAATTAGTTATGCATTTTACAAGTTTAAACGATTTAATAAAGGCAATGTAAAAGCATTTCGTAAATACTAAAGCATTTATACCCTTCCTACCGACAAACTAACTAACTCCCAGACATCGACAGCGGGCCCGCGCGAAAGTGTCGACTGTAATAGCCCGTGACGCCAAAGCGACGCCGCAAGGCGATTCTAAGAATACGCTTTGACATATCAACGCCGCAAACTTAACCTACTCACAAAGAAATACGCTTCCAACAGAGAAAACGGATTATCAGCACAACTAACAATCGACAAAGATGGCCCACATGGCAAGGACCTGCAGAACAAATAACGATTGATTAAACGATTTCTAAACGTGATTACCGAGAGGCCCACAAATCGTAGACTCAAAGAAGACATGATTAGAGTTAAACTAATCTTCACCGGCTGTTCACCGGCCAGCACCGCATGGCGCGCGCAAGCAGTGATCTAGCAAACCGCGAGTTTCAAGACGAGTGAGTGGTACCTTCGTTCGCGCGACCTCGCGAATCGGCGACGTGACGCGGAGTCACGAAACGCCGCGGGCGAAATGGGCGAACGGAGGCGAGAAGAAGATGCGCTCCGCGAGAAGACGCTACGGGCTTCGAAGACTCCGTGGCAGCGCCACACCCGCCTTGATCCCAGAACAATAAGCACAAGATGATGGCGACGGCGAGGTCCGAGACGCACGGTCACCACGGCGGCGTAAACATCGAGCTCGAGAAAATCGGTCGACGGCTTCCACGATGCACCAAAGACAACGAACCCACCGTGGAGCATCGCGAGCATTGCGATCAAGTGGAACTAAACGCCGAGGCTTGAGACTCACCGTAACGCTAGCAAGCTCATGGCCAGATCGCGGAGGCGAGACGACGATACCGCCCCGTGATCCATCGACGCCAAGGACCCGAATAGGCAAATGGAGGCGGCGAGGCGAGAGGAACACGACCGCGCCGCCGCCTGGCGCGCCGCTCGAACGGCGCGCTATGCCGAAGTTCTTCTCCTACGAGGAAAATTTGGGCGAGAAGGTGAGAGAGCGAAGGAAACGATGACCAATGAGTGCGTGAGGTTATGAAGCTCGCGATGCTCTACATGATTACCGAGGGCAATAGGTGGCAACGGCAGGCACGTGGCAAGCATGCACGCACGGCCACAGCCCGCGAGGTGCGGAGAAGACGAGGACGGTCGGCGCGGGGACCACCATCACGATAGCAAGCGGTGCAGCTGAGGTTCGACTTCTATCGGAAGATGCCGACCGCTGATCTCAAATGGACGGCCGAGATTGATGTATGCATTCGACAGTCGATTGCAAGACGCAACGTGGATCGCTCGACGGCATCTGACGGCCACGATCAATTGGACTCACGCGGTGCAGCTAGTTGACGCGACCGAGTCAAGTGGCGCTGGCCTGACTCGAGCCCGAAAGGTCGGGCCCGAGGAACAAGATTTTTAGATTTTGATTTAAAAGACAGAGAAGGTTTGGGGAATTTTTAGAGGTAGACCCAGAGCTACAAAAATTTCGAAATTTTTATGGTAGCTACTAGGGACAGAGGACAACCTGTATAATTTTTCCAGAACTTTTATGCACTGCATTATTCTAGAGAAAATTCACAAGTTGTCAGACAGGAGTTTGACCAGATTTCAAACAGAGTTGACTTGGCCATTTGAAATAGCAAACAAAATCTAAAAATGTGAAATAATTCAGGAGGTAGATAGGATGATCAAGATGCTAGGAAAAATAGCTTCAGAGGATGATCACAAGTTTGAAGGCTAGAATTGATAATCAACAATTTCCAATCACAAGAATTAAATTCTACAAATTGAAATTGCTAGGAAAATTGTAGAAACTTTCAAATGATTTGAAGAGACAACAAAAGTTTTTATTTCTCCTCAAAATTTTACATTTGAAATACAAACCCTAAGTTAGTCACACCGTTTCTGCCGAGCCCGGCGCGCTAGGTTGCAACGAGGGCGAAGACGGCCGCGAAGGGGCGCGGAGGCCGAGGGTCGCTTCTCCCTTATACGCGTGGCTCGAAGAGTCCAGGCACTAACGCCAAAACGCAGCATGCGGCGGTGGCGAACTAATCGTAATGTATTCATAGACGGCGAATGGGAGATTTGCGGGGCCCACACGCTGACGGTGGCTCGCGTGAGTCCGCGACGCAAACGGGCGCGAGCGCGCCGACCGCTGACCGGCGACGCAAGAGAGGGAGGCGGTCGCAACTGGAGTTGGGCCGGCATGGGCAAGTTAGAATCGGAGTGGGTCGGAAAAGGAATTCGCCCGAGGAGTTTCTTCGAGATTTTAAATAGTTTTTTAATTTAGAAAATACCAAAATTCAAATAAGCAATAGAAAATAGCAAATGAACTCGTAAAAATTCTAAAATCTAGAAAATATATTCAGCACAAGGAACCCAAATAAAATAGCTTTGACTATTGTTCATGTTGGGATTATTCACATTAAAGGTTTTTGTTTGTAAAGTCCAATATTAAGCTTTTAAAATTTAAATTCAAATAAATCAAATGGTGAATTTTCTCCTACTAACTATTAAAAGATTTTTAAGTCAGAAATTGGGATGTTACACCAATCGTGTTTTCTTCCTCTCATCTTTGAAACCTAAGAAGAACTTGAAGATTGCTCAAATAGGCAAGTCGATGGAAGCTATTCTTGTTGGGATTGACTAGTGTGCCGATGCTAAGCTAGATAGTTTTCAAAAATCATTGATCGGATCGACTTGAAAATTGGAAATTTTCGCAATTACCAATGTTATAAGAAGTCCTTATGAATACTAGAGTATGATGATGGGTACGCCTTGTTTATGAATGGTTTAAAAATAGCAGATTGGTGGATTATACGATTATGGAGAAAGAAAATAATCATGGAAGAAAATTTTGCTTGATCATGAAGGATATAGAAATCAAGTACCAATTTGATTGTTACGAGAAATTGGATTATCATCGAATCTTGTTGATTATGATGTTGGTTAGAAGCTTTGAATTGAGATATGTGTGCATTAAAGTAGAGAGTAAAATGCAAAAAGAATTGGATTTCTTAATCGATTCATGATGTTAATTTTGTAAAGTTGGTTAAATCTGGTTGGATTGAAGGAATACATGATTCTTGAAAAGTGGATTATTGAGTTTGGATTATAGATAGATAATTGACTAAGATTGGATTATAGGATTACCAATCCATAATGTTGGTTTTTGTGGATTGTTGAATCAAGAAAATATAGAATTATTTGGGCATGTTGGTAACATTGATTCAACTAGATATGATTGAATAGAGAAGTTGGAATTTTATTAGGAATTTGGTTGAATTATAGAGATTCGTCTAGATGAGATTATAGAATTGTATAATTGTTGGACGCTTGTTACAAGGATACCTTACTCGAGTATAGCAATACCGATTGGTGAAAAGATTGGATTGTAGGAATGCGTGATTCTGAGAGAGTGATTATAGAATTTTACAATTGTTGATTTTTGGAGGATGAATCATGGGAATAAGTTATTGTTGAAGATTGGATTATAGACCTATAATCGTTGGTGATTGGATTACGTAAAATAGATCATTGAGGTTGGATATTCAAATACATGATTATTAACTATTGGATTGTTGGGTATAAGTCGATTTTTATATTGATGGATATCTTAATCGTATTGAGGTTGACTAAATAATTGTCTGATAGATGGTGATAAAATAACATGATTAAACTGAATTTGCGTTTACAAATAGTCATTTGGAAAGCTCAGAATGAAGATATTGGATTTATATAATGAAATTCGAGGATTGCAATTGATAAATATACTTAAAGAATTAAGTGAATGATATCGAGATCTAGTTAAGACTTTTGGAGAAAGCAATTGCGCGATTATAATCTTTGGAGAATTTCGTCCAAAAATGGATAGAATGAAATTTAGCATGATCTTGGAGTTTATCTGATTGGAAGATACGATTATTATGACTAGGTGTTCTGATTTATATAGTTAAGAAATCATGCAATCAAAATGGTGAATCTATTGGATTATTTAAGTATATGCTTAAGAAAGATTTGAATTATGTTTTTGTATCGATAGAATGTGAGATTAATTAAATGACTAGATGTTTTCTTTTTTTTTATTGGATGGCTTTATGTTATGTCGAACAATGGAATTTCAATAATAGTGATAATTGGATCCAACCATTCGAGACAAAATTTATAGTTTTAGTTGGCACTCGACACATGGTTGTGAACCAGCTTTGGCATCGCACAAGTTGGACCTACCATCGTAGCTCTGGTGCACAACATCTTTACTTCGGTCAGAGTAAAAGAAATGTCTCAGAGTACCAAGAGTAGACTCTTCAAGCAGCTTGCCCTTCAATCATATCTCACTTATCCAGAGAATGATCAACATCCTCGACGCCATCGAGAAGAAAACAAGACGCCAAGTCATCCGCCTTTGCAAGGTCCAAGACACCACCGAAAAGAAGCCACCGGAGCGCCAAGATCAACTAAAGTGATTTCACGCCCTTGTTCCCGGAGCACTTGAATCGAGGTTGAGATTCTGCTTAAGGTAGGGTGAACATTCCCATTTTCGGCTTGTCGCAACGCTGAATAGTAATTACCATTTTCGCTGTTTTCTTGCAGATGTCAAATTACCAAAGTAATTTCAAAATCTCTTCTAGTTTCCTTGCTCGATTTGGGGCCTTCTCAAATTTGGGCTTCTCCATGGCTCAAATTTATTTCTTCTTGGCCTAGCCCATTTTCCCACCCACCCGCTCTTCCTTCTCGCCCAAAGACGACCTGGCTCTTCTTCCTCCACCAGTCTCCTCCCCTTGGATGCTCGCCACCCCACACCTCCTCTCTTGGCGCACACCACCGCCGAGCCCTCTTCCTCGCGTGCTCGACACCGCCGCACCACTCACGCCGCCGGGCGCCCGCCAAGACGCTCCTCCTTCCCAAAGGCCGCCTGCCGCTCGTGTCACGCCCGCCCTTCCCCTCGCACACCTTGCCCCCGCCCGCCTCTACCTCCTACCACCGCTGCTCCTACTCGCACGCCGCCTCGTCCTCTCAGACGCCGCCACCTACTCCTCGCCGGTCCCATCTCGCTGGCTCTAGCGCAGCGTGTTCGCTGCACCGGCCGAGCCGTGGAGCACACACGCACCAGCAGCGCCACGCCGCTTGTCACGCGCGAGGATGCCCATCACGCCTACCCCGCGCCGCTCATCTCCTAGCGCAGAGCTACGACCGCTAGCTCGTGGTGCGCGCCGCACGCCACCCGGGCCCTCCCAACGGCTCCCGCCTCCTCTCCTGCCATAAGAGCCCCGCTCCCATGGATCTTCCCCACCTCCCTTCTTCCCCAAGTAGAAAGAAAACCGAGGAAGAAGAAGCAAAAGAATGAAGAAACCAAAGAAGAACTCACTCAAGTCGCGCCCGCTTCAAGCTGCCGCCCCGGCCAGTGAGCACCGCCGCCATTGCCGCTGGCCGCACGTAGCCCATGCGTGTGCCTCTTCGCTATTGCACCACTCAACCACCACGCCTCCCGCTCCGGAGCTCTGCCGCCGCTTGCCTGCCGCCCCGCCTTCTCGGCGCGGCCGCTTCACTGGGTCCCCATCCCCGACGACCACCCGCTCTCGCCCACCCACTAGCCGCCCCACTTTCTGCCGCGCCCGAGCGCCACCCTTGGCCTCCTCGCCGACCCGGGAGAGCCGGCCCTACCCTTTAACCCCTTAGGCCGCTAAGCGGCCCACCGTTCACGCACCAGAGCACCGCGCAGTGGACCAAGTCCACCCGCGAGTTTCTATGCGCAGGCTGAGTCGTGGGCCCTCCTATCAGATTTTTCTCTCCGCTTTTTCTCGTTTTCTTTTGAATTTTAATTCAAAAGAGAACTTCCAAAATTCATATCTCTCCGTTCTAGCTCCAAAATTATGAAATAAATTCCTAAAATTTGTTAATTCAAGATCTTGCTAATGGCATAGGTCTTGTTCAATTTGGAGTTCATTTGTGTATTCTTGTGTATTTATTTGCTCTTTGTCCGCTGTGCCTTTTCCCAGATTTCACCGCTTAGGATTTGAAGATGGAGATCCCCAAGTTGATCAAGCCCAAGATTATCAAGATCCTCTTACCTATACCAGAGAGTCAATACTTTGATCATGTTGATCCTACATTTTATGCAAATTATATTCATTTAAATTACCAAAATTGCATGCTTTAATTCTTAAGCAAATGTATGTTAAAGCTTAAGGTAGTTAAATACTCATTTGTTGATTAATTAATTAATATGCCATCCATGAATTTGAACTTAATCCTGTCACCCTAGTAACTATGTGGTAATACTAGTTATAGGTTGTACTTGCGACATGCTAGCCTTGCTTAAGTACCGGGCATTAAAATATCCCATCATCTCTTTAAACATGAAAATGAATTTGGGCAACATGGTGGGTGAATGACCGAGATGGTTGAGTTATCGATTTACTCCTCAAAACCCTACTATTGTTGTTATCAGTGCATCAGATGGGTCGATATTTTTAAATGCACGCACCAAGTACAACCACAAATTTGCAAACCAAACTTGGCTTAGTAGATTTATTGGACCTTGAAAGTCACTCACGAGGAGGAACAAAGGGTGCAAGCGTGAGCTTGATCACGTTGAATAGGACACCGATGGTGAAGTGCCTTCACTAAGAAGACATAGGGGTGACATCTCACCAACATATGGGCGTAACCCCATATATTTGACATGACGAAGGGGCGAGATACTTTGAAAGGTTATCAGATGGGGCCTTCAACTACATGACTAAGGAATCATGTGGGGGTAACGAATCGACTATCTCTGTGGGTAAAGTGTACAACCTTCCGCAAAGTCTAAACTGCTTAAACAAAGAGCACCTACACCAAAGGCTGACATGGTAATCTTTACTCGAGTTAGTTCTATTTCAAAAATCTTGTGGGTGGGATGAAAGTGTGGTGGGTCACCTAGCTCCGAGATTGGATTTTCCCGACTGCTTGAACTCAGTGATGTTAGTAATTGAGATGGACCCAATCAAAAGAAGCATAAGGTAGAGTTTTCACTGAGGGAACTGTGGCTGTTATAAATATTGCATAATTACTCTCTTTAATAAAAATAAAATTTGCAAAAAGGTGCTATGGTAGGAATTTGTATATATGATTAATTGAAAACGTTGCTTCAACAAATAAAAGAACCCGAGCCATCCTTGTTAAGCCTTGCATGTATATTATCAGATTGTGTATTGGCTCGCGAGCACCAAGTAGTGCTCATTCTCTTTCCCCAAAACCCTCGTAAGGTGAAATCCAAAGGATTACTACTACAAGGACCCCGGTTGGAGGCTCTGAGATGAATGAAGCGTAGTCTAGTTTTTAGTTGTTCTAGTCTCGCCGCTTAGTTGGACTGCAGGCTTACGTGCATCCAATATTTTGTGTCCCTAGTTAATATCTGACGACACGGTTTTCCAAAGAGCTTGCCCGTGGAGAGATGTGCTCACCCTTTGCTTCCGCTTGTCACTCCGCTTTGTAATGTAATCGCTTGGCCTTGTTCGGCCCTTATCAAAAATTGACCCGATACGGTCTATGTAAACTCGATGTGTTAAATTAATGAATGATATGGTTTTATGCCATGTATGAATTGATTCGTGATGTATCTGTGAGTGCTAGCTATCGATACAGTGGAATAGCACAAAGATTTTCACGCAGGATTTGGATTCTGGAATCTGTGTCCGATACCATCAAACATATATAAACTGTAGTGAATGCTTTAATTTAGTAAGCAAACTTTGTGATGCCTTCTATGGGAACTATTACTAAGGAGCAAGTTAAATCTAACCTTAATTTTCAAGGTATATTATAGACCTTTTAACATTAAAATTATTCACAAACTAGCAGATTTTAGTATTTTTCTGGAATTATGTAGAAGTAAAATTATTAAGTACACACCTTTAGACATCTTGTCGACGACGCAGGAGTCCTGGAGAAGGCTGCGATCGGAGGCGATGGCATGAGAGCATGAGAAAGCCAATAGAGCACCGGCAAGGAGGAAGGCATGAATGGTCGCCATTGATAGCCTCCTTCGCTAACTAAAATCAAAGGGAATTATGTGAGCTAGGAAGTAGTATTGGTTTTGATGGTTGATTGCTTTGCTTGTTGTGGTAACTCAGCATGGAGGTGGTTGGTATTTATAGAGAGCGAAGCCTTAGTGGTGTTTCCGCATCCATCCAGTGAGTCGATGTGTGGTTTGGCAAGGAACAAGTCTCGAGAAGGGTGTCATATGTTGCGATTTTATTTGGGCAGCTCGCATGTATACAAATCGCACAAAGTGAACGAGTGGAAAAGCTTATTTTGTGTTTGAACAAGTCTAAACCATCTCTACATATATAGAGCAATTTTTCCAAGGTGGATCATCTTTGTTGAAAGTAATCTTATATGTTGAGGTTTGCCAGCTAGATCGATCGACGCACTAATCTTATCTAATTCGCACCATTCTACGCAATTCATATCTAATGAAAGTCGATAATACAAATTAACTTAACTTCCTAGTTAAAGTGTCTAACTATGTTTTGATCCTCGCTGTGAGGACCCGATCTATTTGGCTTGTAATGCTTAGTCTTCCATTGACTCTAGCATCACAAATCAAATAAACTAAGCCCGAGACATGTATACTTCCTCAAATGCAAGATACACACTGCTACAAAATCACGCAATTCTATACACCACATAACATTAATCCTAACAAAAGACATACATAATAGAGTTATTACACAAGAAGGCCGACCGCCAAACAACATCAAAGTAACATTAGCAATGAAGCAAAGTGCCATAAGATGGCTATAAACAAAATCCAACCTGCTAGCCATAACCTACAAGGCAATCGATCGCCAAGCTAGTCGTCCATGCCGCAGAATTCAAAAGTCGATCCCTGGGGATCAACTTCTTCTCTCGCAACAAATAAGAAGCAAATGAGTACAAATGTACTTCATAAGATCGACGTGGAATAGCAGACTTATCAATATGCTACATGTGCTTTTAAGTGGAGGTTATATGTCTCATTTTGCACAAAGCTAACTTTATTTGTAATAATGTAGTACATTTCAAAAGCAAGTTTGCAATCGTTTTATTGAATGAAATAACACGATACAATAAGTACAAGGGTAACCCACCGTGACTAACCCAATAGCCACCACACATAGCACCTAATCCCGCATTGCACTCACCCATCAAGTTTTAATTAAAATGTTGTAGTCTAACTCTTGAAAGACCTTGCCGATCACTTTCTTGTCGGCAGAGGATTCACTCACGCACTCAATAATTCCTTCTAACCTAACGCGAAAGGCGATAACCAAATAAGAACAAGAACTCCAAATAAAACTCCACAGCAAAGTTCTCCAAATACTATGAAATTTACACAGCAGCAATATTAAGATTTTAGACAAATTTAGGAACAAGAATCAAGTCATTCGGATTAGGTATGAAAAAGTTATGACTAAACTAAGTTCTCTCACCTTATTAATTCAATTAAATTAATTACTGCATCGTTATATAAAATTTTCTAGAATAATCTAAGGTCTTAAATTTTTACTGTAGGTAGATAATGTCATCCTAAGAACAACAAAGTTGAGTTTACATCATTTGGAGTTATAATGAATTAGTTATGATTTTTTTAAGTTCTAAAACTAGTAGATCATTAATTTGAGAGGCAAGGATCATATTAAGGCCTATTCTACACTACAGTACATTCCTAGTGGGTTTTAACAATATTTAGTTTGCTCAGTTTGGAATCACAGAGAAAAGTTATGCATTTACAAATTTTCAATGAATTTCTAGACAACCATTTTATATTAAACAAGTTCATGTAGTTTATATCATTTTCTGCTACATACCAGTGCCTAAATTCATTCTCATATTGAAGTTCATTTCATGGCAAAGCTACTGCAACTTGATTCATTCAAAAAGGAGCTATAATGATAAAGATATGCATTTTTAAAATTTGGAACATTTAAAAGACTTTGAAAATTTGAGCTCTGGAGGTCCAAAAGAACTCAAGGAAACGGAGGTCGTGGTCAGCCGATCCTTCATCGCAGGCCAGACGCCGGCTCGCCAAGACAAAAGACCTCCTCCGCCTCGGGAGGTCTCGGCCGTTGAGATTGGATCCAACGGCACGATCAAAGGCATGCACAACAGATACAGAGGAGGTCCTCGCGCCAGAGGTGGTCGGGACCGCCAGATCAAGATCTATACTCGACTCCGAGGGAGGTCCTAGGCTAAATCTACTGAGGAGGTCTTAGACGTTGGGATTTGGCCGGGGAGGTCTTGGACGATTAAGATTTTTCGAGGTCTCAACACCCAAGATTCTCAGAGGTTCAGACCGTTAGATGGAAATCCAACGGTCCAGAGCTACCGGAGGTCCTCAAGTTAAAGATCTAATCGAGGAGGCCTGAATGGTGAGATCTCAAGGAGGGAGGTCTTGACTGGCTAAGATCTATCGAGGAGGTTCAGCCCGTTAGATCTAAATCTAACGGTCCAGGTGCGAGGGGAGGTCTTGAGACGTTAAGATCTCCACGGGAGGTCTTAAACGATCCAAATTCAATCGAGGGAGGTCCGATGCACGTGGTTTTAACGGAGGAGGTCCGACGGCTCGGGATTAGATCTAGGAGGTCCTAAACGGTCCGGATCGACACTGAGGAGGTCCCGAGACTAAAGATTTTGCAAAGAGGATCTAACGCTAGATCTAAACCCGGGAGGTCGTGGAACGGTCCAGATTGACTTGAGGAGGAGGTTCGGGTTGTCTTTATAAAAGACTGTGGTGGTGTTTACAAAGAGTACCCAAAGGTAGTTTTGAAGGTTTTCTTTACAAGAGACTGTGGTGGTCTTTGCAAAGAGGACTCGGGGTGGCTCAGGTGGTTTTTATAAACGACTAAGGGAGGTCTTTTGCAAAGAGGACCCCAAGGAGGTCCGAGAGGGTGGTTTTGATAAAACGACCGGTGGCTCTTGCACGTAGGACCTCAAGGAGGTCTTTGCAAAGAGGACCCCAAGGTGGAGGGTGATCCTAGCGGTCGGGATTTAATCTATGAAGGTCTTTAACGGCCGTGATTTCAGATAATGGGAGGTCCGGCCGCAAGAGACTTATACCAGAGATCTAAAGGCCAAGGGCTAATGCTAGAAGATCATCAACGGTCAGATTGAGCCTAGGATATCTCAAGACTTAATGGAACGCAGCGCCGCCGACAAGAACAACAATTAACACCGAGATTGGGCTCTCGACAACTTAAATGCTAATCATTAGGCTACTCTGTCCGAGTAAGGCCCGACAAAACGCACGAAGTCGGCTCGAAGCTCACCGTCGCGACGTGGTCCACGCCGACGGAACCAAGGACAAGGATGAACTCTAAATAACGAGGAGGACCTAAAGGTGCCAAAACTAGAGCTAAAGCTCATCTTACCGGGCGCTAGCCGAGATGACCGCCGGAGGTACAAACACGACAACAAAGAAACGCCTAGTCCAACTGAATGTAAGCTCAAGCACCAAGGCACTAACCCGAGGACGGTGAGGTCAAAGAAGTCGCCGAGGAGCTCTAGCGACAAAAAGTCTTATGAGATGGGGAAGAAAGCGATCTAGCTTCAACGAACAAGTTCCCACTTTGCCAAATCGAGGAGGCCAAACAGAGCAAGTTAGGGAAATGCTCAAGGTGATTCAAATAAACTAGTTGACAGACAAGAATCCCAAGTGAACCACCGGAGCCCCCAAGGCTTCAGGGGCCTCCAGGTCCGACAATGGTGGCTAGAGGTCTCGGTGTTCTCGAGCACAAGAACACGAGAAAAGGAGCTCAAAGGGCACAAAGGTGTCTAAGAGAAGCTAAGGAAGAGCTCTGGTTTCATTTAAGCCGAGAGAGCAAAGGAGTGGGGCAAGGTTGAGCTCCACTGCACTCGAACAAAAGTCCCCGCCATGGAAGTACATGAAATGACAGTAAGGTGTGAAAAGAGGACTTTGGAAAAGGTGTCGACATGCATTAAAGGTTTGTCAGAGCTAGCCGTTGACAAGGACATGATTTGACAAGGCGCCGCCCAACCGATGTAGCTCGCACACACGCATGCTCGCAGCGATGATGACTGGGCCCCAGAGGTCCCACCAGTGCTGAGAGGACCAAAAGAAATGGTCAAGGAGCATAGCGCTCGTGGACTTGAGCTCGTTAGAGGTCCCGTGGTTGGATTTGAAATGAAGGGTCCCGATTTAAAGAGGTGATCGGAGGTCTTTGTGAGGACTCCGATTTATTTGGCTTGTAATGCTTAGTCTTCCATCGACTCTAGCATCACAAATCAAATAAACCAAGCCCCAGACATGTATACTTCCTAAATGCAGATACACCCTACAAAATCACGCATCAATTCCATACATCACATAACATTAAACCTAACAAAAGACATACATAATAGAGTTATTACACAAGAAGGCCGACCTGCCAAACAACATCAAAGTAACGTTATAAATGAAGCAAAAGTGCCATAAGATGGCTATAAACAAAAGCCAACCTGTTAGCCATAACCCACAAGTCAACCGACCGCCGCTGCTAGTCGTCCATACCGCAGAATTCACAAGAGCCGACCCTTTGGGATCAACTTCTTCCGCAACAAATAAGCAAAGCAAATGAGTACAAAATGTACTCGCAAGACCGACGTGTGGAATAGCGCACTATCAATATACTACATGCGTGCTTTTAAGTGGAGGTTATATGTCTCATTTGCACAAAGCCAACTTTATTTGTAATAATGTAGTACATTTCAAAAGCAAGTTTGCAATCAGCTTTTATTGAATGAAATAACATAAGATACAATAAGTACAATAGTAACCACCTATTGGTGACTAACCCATAGCCACCATTACAGCGCGAATCCCGCATTCGCATCACCCATCAAGTTTTAATTAAAATGTTGTAGTCTAACTCTTGAAAAGCTTACCCAAGCGTGTCCATAACCTAGACGAGGCTATTCGAATAGTTTTAACCCTCGCAGGGGTGTACCAATGTACCCACACTCGCATCCTTTTGCCAAGCTATTAAGCACACTTCTTGGTATGCCAAGACGGCTAAGTCCTACGAGACGCTTCCAATGGAATGCGTTAATTAAGAGTCGACGATGGTGTTAACCCAGTGACCAGCCACGAAATGGGCCACTAGGACCACACGTTGTGGTGGAGTCAACAAAGTCGGGAGTCATTAGCCATTTAGGTAACGCTAGCCGGACATTTGCAAGACCCTGGCCGCGGGGACCTAGAAAGGAACCACCCTGGCCACGCCGTGATCCTTTTTCTCTATAAACTACAGCTCGTGACTCATTAATTAATGCCTCCCAAAGTACTAATTCAAGAGAGGTCTCATACCTCTAGTGTGGTTAGCACGCACAAATGCTCGGATAATGTGTACTACAAGAAGTTCGGTCCTTAATTGACTCTGCACCATTCCACTACACCCAAAAGCACACCAACATACCATTATTCCCAAGTCTAAATCATTTAGTTTTAGTTTTTAGTTTTCACAAGTAAACATGGCACAAGGCTGAAATCATAAGTAATAATAAGTTTTATAGATCAAGGTTATCGACAAGTCGATAACCGCCATTTCTACCGGCTAAGCATGGCAAGCTTATAATCGTGAACTAATAAGTGACAAGAGTTCATCCAACGAACTCTCAATCACAGAATAACCTAGGCTCATGGTAGTAAAGGATAATCATTTGTCTAAGGAAATGCATCTACTAGGCCAATTATCGACAATAGTTTAACACAAACTAGCAATGCATACATAGAATTTGTAAACAACATAAATACTTAAAAATACTGGGATTAACATGATAAAAATCTTGCCTTGCTGGGATTGGTCTTGTCAGAGGGGAGTGCTTAGGTTCAATAAATTCTTCGAACCTAACGCTAAAAGGCGATAAAACCGATAAGAACGAAGAACACCGAAAGGAACTCAACAGCAAAAGAACATCCAAATCCCATGAAATTTCTACAGTAGCTAGAGGTTGATTTTAGACAATTTTAGACACAAGAATCACTTCATTTGGACTTAGCATGAAAAAGTTATGGCTAAACTAAGTCTTTCAGCCTGAAAAATCCTAATTAAATTAATTACGTTATTGTTCATGACAAAAATTTTAGAATGATCTGGAACTTGAAATTTTTATGGTAGGTAGATATGGTTATCTTAATAACAGCAAACTGAGTTTGCACAATTTGGAGTTGAATTGAATTATTTATGATTTTTCTAAGTTCTAAAACTAGTAGATCACTAATTTCATCGCAAGGATCACATGAAGACCTATTCTACATTAAGACATTCCTAGTGGGTTTTAACAAAACTTAGTTTGCTCAGTTTGGAATAACAAGAGAATAAGTTATGCATTTTACAAATTTTCAATGAATTTCTAAACAACCTTTTTCACTAAACAAGAACATGCATTAAAGTCATTTTCTACTATATAACAGTGCCAAATTCATTCTCAAATTAAAGTTCATAATTTGAACAGAGCTAAAGCAATTGGAATCATTCAAAACGGTTAAATGACAAAGCTATGCACTTTGAAAATTTGAGAACATTAAAAGACTTAGAAAATGTGAGATCTCTGGAGG